>CM038147.1:431254486-431475028 GCA_021437245.1 Aegilops speltoides | reverse complement strand
CTGGCGCGATCCATCTCGCGCTGGTATGCCTCGACAAGTGCCTCGCTTGCCAACTTCTTGGCGCCGATGATCTGAAAGGCGGCGTGTTTCAGCGTCTCGGTGTCGCGTCCTCTGGAATAAGCGCGGTTAGGTCTTCGCGGGACTGGCGGCGGCGTGTCACAGGCTTCTTGGCGGAGTGCTCGTCGTGGCGATGGCGAGCACCTCCGTCAACGGCGCTTCGCCACTCTCCTCGTCTGAGCGGCTCGTCGTGAACCACCACGTTAGTGGGAAGATATCAAGTGATCTGGCGTCGGTCGACCAGCATTGGGTCGGAGCCTCACGGACTCAAGTCTCGGCAGGCTCGCCCGGCGGCGTGGAGCTGGTCGAGAGGCCCGCAAGAAGGTTCGGGGTCACATGTACTGCGTCGGACCTTGAGCTCGTCGGGCGCACCTCGCGGATAAGTTGGCGAGGCCGCTCGCGGCCTGGCTGACCGGCGCCGCATGGCGTCGTCTGAACTCCATCTGGCGAGCGGGCTGGTTCGCTTCGCCCGAGGAGGAAAAGGTTCCGTCGAGCGAGATCTCGGACGGCGGTGCACCTCGCCCGGTGGGCGCCAAATGTCGAGGTTGGGTGCGACATATGCCAAAGGATGGATTATCATGGTGGGGGCAAGTAGAACATCGCGGTGCACAGAAGCGGGATGGGCGCGAACATGCTGCCTTGGCGAATCTTACCCAGCTTTGGGGCTCTCCGGGAGATAACACCCCTCTGCTGCTCTGCGGGGTCTCCGCATGGTCACTATGGCGAAATGGTTACAAGGGTGCTCACAGGCTGTGTCGGGAGGCAAGAGGGGCGAGGCTGGCTCTCTCCTCCTCTGTCTATGTGTCTAACTCTATCCAAGGCCCCAACCCTTTGCATGGGTGCCCGGGGGTTTATATAAGCCTACCCCAGGTACAATAATGTCTGTTGGGTGTGGCCCCCAGCCGTCGATCTCTCAAGCCCGTCCTTCTGCCGAAGCCAGGGGCCCGCTGTGCAGGTGGGTCAGCGGACGAAACCGAACTCTTGCAGCACTCTTGATGACGCATGCTTGGTCATGGGGTCGTGGCAATAGTGCCGCCGTCTGTCAGGCGATCACTATCGCCACTCCCCATCCAATCTGGTTTATGGCTTGTGGGGCCCTGGCGGGGAGGCGGCCGACTCCGTGGAGGCCGACTCCCTCAGGGCCGTCTTCTGGCGTTCTGCCGTCTCTGGTTCACCCACTGACGGGTGGCCCGGTGATCTCTGGGCCGTACAGGCCGACGTCGTGGGCACATTGCATCACGCACTGTGGCTGAGGTCGGGGAGGCATGGCGTGATGCAGCGCCTCGCCGAAGATCTCCCGGCGTCTGACTCCTTGTAGCCATACCAACCCCTCGTGGCGGGAAGGGGCCCGCCCGTCGGGGCCGTGCCACATCGATCTTTAATGAAGGTCGCGGGCCGACTCCCATAGTCGGCACTTCTGGAGGTCGCAAGCTTGGAGTCGGCTTGCTTCAAAGTCGCCGTCTGGGACTCGGCTTTTCGGGGGACCGCCCTTCTGGGACTCGGCCTCTCCGAAGGTCGCCAGCTGGGGCTCGGCCTCTTCGAAGGTCGCCAGCTGGGACTCGGCCAGAGGGGCGCGGCCTGCCCCGATGTTTTGAAAGATCCTGGGTCCCGGGTCGGCCTACCCGTGGCCCATTACTCCGACAAGTTCGTTCAAGGCCCGGTTGAGAGGGTGTCCCACTTGGGCCTCACTGGCAAAGTAGGGCTTTCGGGTGCAAGATGGTGTTGCTTCTCCTGCAGAAGGAATGTGATCCGTTTACGAACGTGTAGTCGACTTGATCAGAAGCTAAATGTAAGATGGTAAAAGAATAATTACGAGTAGTCTAATCAATTTCCTCATGATCTGATCCGTGTAAAAAACCTTCTTTTCCTTGTCCCACTTGTAGCGGGCCCTGATGAAGTCACGCTCCAAGGGATTGGTGAACTTCGCAAGGGGTCTGGGAGACCCGCGGCTTCACGTTCCGCGTCCTCCTTATCCGATATGGGCCTTTTGCCAAGGTAGCCACGGCTTCCGAGAATATGCTTCCCCATTTTCCTTTGCTGAAGGCTCTTGAATTTTGCAGCCTTAGCCTTGGCTGCCTCGGTAGCGCAAGTGTCCTTGAACTTTTCGAACTCCTCTTTTGTAAGTGTCGGATTTTCCTCCAGAATCTTGGACAGGGGTTCCTCAGCCTCAATAGCTTGTTTCACCCTCCCTTTCCAGGAGGCCAAATCATTGCTGCACATGCCCATGGCGTGATTGTTAATCTTTTTCATCTTTGGATCATCCCATGGTTGTCCTATGCTATCATCCTGGTCGGGGAACTTGAATCTCTTGTGCAACTTCGTCAGGGGCAACTGCCTCAAATGTTCTTTACTCCTTAAGTCATTGGTGTTGATGCTCGCGCATTCCTGTAGGATGCATCCTACTTGGTTCCCATAGCACTTGTGAGGTTCTTCCGGCTCTAATGGCTCAAACTTGCTAGGGGCTGAGGGAGTCCTGGATTACGGGGTCCTCGGACAACCGGACTATATACTTTGGCCGGACTGTTGGACTATGAAGATACAAGATTGAATACTTTGTCCCGTGTCCGGATGGGACTCTCCTTTGCGTGGAAGGCAAGCTTGGCAATTCGGATATGTAGATCTTCTTCTCTGTAACCGACTACGTGTAACCCTAGCCCCCTCAGGTGTCTATATAAACGGAGGGTTTAGTCAAATAGGACAACAACAATCATAATCATATGCTAGCTTCTAGGGTTTAGCCTCTCTGATCTCGTGGTAGATCAACTCTTGTAATACTCATATCATCAAGATCAATCAAGCGAGAAGTAGGGTATTACCTCCATCGAGAGGACCACACAGGTAAACATCGTGTCCCCGCCTCCTGTTACCATTAGCCTTAGGCGCGCAGTTCGGGACCCCCTACCGAGATCCGCGGTTTGACACGACATTGGTGCTTTCATTGAGAGCTCCTTTAGCCGTCGCGATAAACTTGATGGCTCCTTCAATCATCTTCAACAAGCAGCGGTCAAGCGGGAGGTTTTGCTTCGGACAGATCTTCATATTCGGCGGCCCGTCTTTGTGGGCCAACTTCGGCAGCCCGCGTGGAAGCAGATAGATAGCTTCGCCCACAGCCGTCGGTCAGGTTTGGAAGCTTGAACTATCTGCCAACATCGCGGAGACTTGATCTTTGGCCAGATTGAGCCCGACTTCAGGTCGGCGAGCAGTCATGGCGAGCATGACTTAGATCGCCATCGGACAATGTTCGGGAGATCGTGCTGCGGCGTACAGGAATCAATCGGGCGAATTGTGCCATCAGGGGCGGGTGGATGGACCCGCCATGGAGCCGCATACTCATTGGCCTTGGGCGAACCGGCCCCACCTCCTATGAGGTCGGTATCGCGGACTCCAGACTCATCTCACTCTGAGATCCGAACCGCGTCGTCCGTGCCCGCCGAATCTGTTGGGCACGGTCATGGATTTCACCTCCGCGGATATTTTCCTTTTCGCCCTTGGGTGATGTGCTAAATTCATCAAGGTCTCTTTCCTTGTCGGTGGATTCTTGGCGAACTATGTCGGCTCGAGTGGGAAGCGGATGACGAAGAAATTCGTTCCCCACCACCACCCTTAATAGCCATGTCGATGACTTAACCGGCGTGCTTGACTTCAACTCGAAGACATCGGCGGTATGGGCGGCGATGCGGGGAAAAACGAGAACCACCGCCTATAGAGTATTTGGACATCCGTCATCATATGACATATATGGTGGACACCCCCAAAGAAAGCAATGGCGATGAGGCAACTGAAGATAATCCCTTGGAGAAGCAACCTAGGCACTAGCGTCATAGGCGCCGCTCCAAGCCCCGCCATAGCAAAAATAGTGATACAAGCACATGAGATGATAACAATCCGGATGGTGCCAAAGACGAAAACAATCCTGCCCAGCCAGGCTTCAAGCAGGCCGAGCAAGAAGATGGGCAAGCTAGCCCTAAAGAATAGGCAACAGATGGAGAATCAGAGGATGATAACTACCTACCTCTCTCCGAAGATGAAGTGAGCCTTGGCGACGAAGAATTCATCGTGCGTGAGGATCCCGTGGAGCAGGAGCGCTTCAAGCGCCGTCTTATAGCCACTGCAAAAAGTCTGAAGAAAAAGTAACAACAACTTCAAGCTGATCAAGATCTGCCAACTGATAGATGGACCGAGGTCCTGGCCGCCGAGGAATACGGACTCGAGCGCCCTACAAAAAGTTACCTAAAGCACAGGTTGCTACCTCAACTCAAGGAGGAGGCGTTAAAGCCCACACTACCAGCGCATGATGCGGCTGACCGGCCACCCCGTGGCTGAGACAAAGCGGCGTACCAGCCCGAAGTCCAGACCGCACCCCGTCGCCAATCAAACAATAATACTAAGGCCCGGGGCTACAAGAACGACCTGCGAGACGTATTCTAAAACAAAGCAGGACAGTCAAGATCGATCTACAGATCACAGGGGCGCGACACAACGCGTGACGATGACCGTCATGCCGGATACAATAAACAAAAGTCCGGGCAGGCCGAATACAACAGACCAGATTCATTTGAACTACGTCAAGATGTAGCCCGGCATAGAGGCGCCGCACACCCCCTATGCTTC
The DNA here is from genome assembly GCA_021437245.1 of Aegilops speltoides. NCBI lineage: Eukaryota > Viridiplantae > Streptophyta > Magnoliopsida > Poales > Poaceae > Aegilops > Aegilops speltoides. Next base: position 431,470,360 of record CM038147.1, on the reverse strand, counting down.
ACCAATGAAGTAATGGATCATGAATTCCCAGAAGGATTTAAACCCGTGAACATTGAATCATATGATGGCACAACAGACCCGCGGTATGGATTGAAGATTTTCTCCTACACATTCACATGGCCCGCGACAATGACTTACATGCCATAAAGTACCTACCAATTAAGCTCAAAGGACCGGCTCGGCATTGGCTGAGTAGCCTGCCAGCAAGCTCCATTGGCAGTTGGGAGGACCTGGAAGACGCATTCCTCGACAACTTCCAGGGCACTTACGTGCGACCACCGGATGCTGATGACTTAAGTCACATAACCCAATAGCCCGAAGAGTCAGCCAGGAAATTTTGGACTCGGTTCCTAACTAAAAAGAACCAAATTGTCGACTGTCTGGATGCTGAAGCCTTAGCAGCCTTCAAGCATAACATCCGTGACGAATGGCTCGCCCGACACCTCGGCCAAGAGAAGCCAAAATCCATGGCAGCCCTCACGACACTTGTGACCCGCTTTTGCGCGGGCGAGGACAGCTGGCTGGCTCGTAGCAACATCACACCAAAAAACTCCGGCAATTCAGACACCAGAGACAGCAACGACAAGCCACGACGCAATAGACACAAGCGTCGCAACAATGGAGACAACGCCGAAGACACGATAGTCAATGCCGGATTCAGATGCTCTAAATCTAGACAGCGGAAAAAGCCATTTAAAAGAAACAATCCGGGCTCATCCAGTTTGGACCGCATATGTGATCACTCATGTCAAATTCACGGCACCCCCGATAAACCAGCCAACCATACCAGCGAGAGAATCTTTGGGTGTTCAAGCAGGCGGCAAGATGAATGCGAAAACAAGGAAAAGGGTTGCATGGCGGCGGCGGCGAGAGCCCGGCCGCCCGAACACAAGAGGGCCGAAGAAATCCTCCCCGTGAAAGCGGTGAATATGATATCATAACCCATATTCCCAAGCGGGAATGGCGTGCACTAAGGGGCGTCTCGCGATGGAGCGATCGCCCCAAAGTTCAACCCATGGTCGTCTTGTCCGATCACTTTCGATCGCGAGGACCATCCTACCGATATCCGTCATGGTGGTTCGGCGCATTGGTCCTTGACCCCATCATCGATGGATTCCATCTCACACGAGTCCTCATGGGCGGTGGCAGCAACTGAACACTGCTCTATCGGGATCGATGTGCAAAATGGGCATCGACCCCTCAAGGATCAAGCCCACAAAAACCACCTTCAAGGGTGTCATACCAGGTGTGGAGGCCTGTTGCACGGGCTTAATCACATTGGAAGTGGTCTTCGGTTCTCCGAAAAATTTCCGAAGCGAGGAGCTAATCTTCGACATTGTCCCCTTCTACAGTGGCTATCATGCGCTGCTCGGACAAACCGCATTTGCTAGATTCAATGCGGTACCGCATTATGCATACCTCAAGCTCAAAATGCCAGGACCTCGCGGGGTTATAACAGTTAATGGAAACATAGAGCGCTCGCTCCGTACGGAAGAGCACACTGCGGCCCTCGCGACAGAAGTACAAAACAACCTTCTTAGGCAACAGCCAATTCGGCGATAAAGAACCCAGACACCGTCAAGCAAGTCCAAAGTACCCCGCAACAGGATCATCCGGCACGACCAGAGCTCGGCTAGCAATTCGGCCTCCTCCCTAGTCTCAGTCAAGCGGCGAAATTTGTGCCGCGCGTACATAATTACGCACTTAAAATACCATGGGCATAGGCAGAGGCATGGCTATGACACGGTCCACAATGCGGTTCGACCGCCTCAGGACCCACGCATCTTTACACCTTTTTTCTTTCAGGTCCCAATCCTCGGGAGGCTCTTCCGATAGACCTACTATCGGACACATAGCGGGACGAACACACCAAGAATACAAGAAGCTGGGGTGTCCAAGGGAATCCTCAGGTGGTCTCTGATAACGATCATTATACCTGTTTTACATACCTGCACACAGCTCGCTCCTGGCCAGGATGTGTCAAACAGTCCTATTTTGCTTATCGCACTACTTGTATATGTACGCTTTGACGTATCATTTGAATAACAAGGGAAAATAGTGTACAGCGCCAGCTTACTATTACATTTTTCTACCCCTTTCCTTTACTGCTTATTTATTACACCCGTGCATTTTGGTACGCCCAGTTTGCCACGGGCTTCAGTGTACCCCACAACATGGCAAGAAAAGTCTAAACACTTTTGATAGTGCGGCACCCCAAACTTATAGCATTATATGCATCAGCTCCGAATCATGTCTTGGGTCAATAGTTGGGTTTGCCCGGCTCCTATGTTTTGGTACCTTACGTTCCGCTATATCGGCTAAGGTAGCACGGAGAACTACTCGATTGTGTCCCGGTTCTTAGGACAAGCACCTCGATGAAAGCGGCTGACTTTCATGATAAAGGCGAGAGCTGGTCGCTGTTCGAGAGGTCTCAAATCCTTAAAGATTTTTTCCGCTTCAGGCGAGGAATCGGCCTCGTCCGATTTAGGCGTGTATAGCGCCCCAGGTCCGGCCTTCCAAATACTAGGGGCTTCGCCGAAATTTAAAACTGTAGACTTCTATGGACAAGTAAGAGTGATAAAGCTGTATAGTTCGATTGCCTTGTTCGCTGCGTTAAACACCTACTTAAAAGGACCAAAAATTTGGATAAAGAGTGTTTATATTTATCCCGAACACCCCAGTACTAGTTACATGGGGGCAGAAGCCGACGACTGGACAACTCTCAAGATTTTATAAACGGCCGCACAGAAGCTAATATTTTAAATTAACAAGCGCCATATAGCGCACATAAACTCATTTTCATATTACAGGATGATATGAGTACATTCATTCAAATATTACATCCTTAGCACATTCATCCTCCACAAGGTGGGCACCCTTAATGACATTGTCATAGTACTGATCAGGGTGGCGATGCTCCTTGCCCTTCGGCGGCCCCTCTGTCACCAGCTTCTCGACATCCATCTTCGCCCAGTGCACTTTCGCACGGGCCAACGTCTTGCGTGCACCTTCAATGCAGACGGGCCGCCTAATGACTTCAAGCCGTGGACAGGCATTTACCATCCGCTTGAGGAGACCAAAGTAGCTGCCGAGCAGGGGCTCGCCAGGCCACAGCCGGAGTATGAGGTCCTTCATGGCCAGTTCGGCCGCCTTGTGAAGTTCGACCAGTTGCTTCAGCTGGTTGCTCAATGGCATCGGATGTCCGGCCCCAATATACTGGGACCAAAACAGCTTATCCGTCGAGCTCCGTTCCTCAGCTCGGTAGAACTCTGCGGCATCAGAGATGCTGTGCGGCAGATCTGTGAATGCTCCTAGAGAGCTCCGAATTCGAGTAAGTAAAAGGAGAGTCTCCTTCACATGCTTGCTTTGCATAATGAAAGCCTTACCCGCCGTTATCTTCTTGGCTGCCTCAATCTCCTGGAGGGCCTTCTGGGCTTCGGCCTTGGCGTCTTGTGCGCTCTGATGGGCCTTCGCAAGCTCCGACTCTTGCGTCTTGGAGTCACGCTCCAAGGACTCGAATTTTTTGACGAAATCCTGGAGCTCTTGCTGGACCTCATCAACCCGAGCCTCTTGTTTTTCGCGCTCGGTGCGTTCCTTGGCCGCTTTGTCTTCGGCCTCGGATAGCGCCTTCTTAAGGGCCGCCACTTTGGTCGTGGCCCCTATTAAAATTCATCATGCTTCTATTAGCATCACCGATTTTTTCCTTTACATAACACACGGACAGGGTATCACTTACCTTTGTTCTCTTCGAGCTGCCTCTTCATGAGTCCAAGCCCTTCTTCGGCCCGCCCCAGGTTCCGCTTCAGTTCGGAGACCTCCGCAGTGAGGGCGGCAGCGGCCAGCAGCGACGCCTGCTTATTCACATAGACATAATATGATTAAGCTCCAGGGGATAATATTTGATCCTCTGTTCGGCCTTTCTTTCCGAACACCAAAGCGAGCATCGAGGCTCTCTGTCTATCTTGTGATGTTTTCTCATAATTTAACTACTTACCTCAAAGCACATCGGGAGGTGGCGCGAGCTTGATCAATGCACTTTTGGCAGACTGAACCTTCGCAATCACTGTACTCATAAGAGTACGGTGTTCTTCATCAAGGGAAGTGCTCTGAAGCGCTTCCACTAGGTTATCTGATGCCTCTGGATGGACAGAGGTCATCGGCACAGGCAGCTCGCCCCCCTTAGCGTGGGGCTGCCTGCCCGTGTCCGGAACCACTGGAGTTTCAGGCGCAGTATTCGGCTGGGGGACAAGCTTGCTGTGGCCCCCCTCATCAGAATCCATGGGGATCTCCCCCCATGAGCCCTGCATTGGGGGTTTAACCTTGAGGCGCCTCCAGAACTATCTCCCCCTGGCCTGGTATCCTCTGAGACAACACTTCAGTGTCTTCCACGGGCTGGGGAATGGAGGCCGTCGGGAGCTAATCGTTGTTCATCGCCGACGAGCTCAAAGACCCATCCGAGGAGGATAAGTCGATGCGGGCTTTGGACGGACTGCACAAACATATTTTGACATGATAAGAAGCTATAAAGCTAAACATGCCAGAAGTATTATGGTATCCGGATACTTACGACTTCGCCAGGGACTTGTCCCTGGGTAGCCACTCCACGTCGCTGTAGGCGGCTGTTGTGGAGTGATCCAGAGGGAGGGTCCTTCCTTTCTTGGACCCTTCGGCCTCCCCGAATGGGGTGGCCTTCCTTTTCTTCTCCCCCTCAGTTTGAGGGAGGGGGTTTTCCTCTTCCTCCTCCTCGTTGTCGATGGAGGAGTTCGCCTTGGTGTCTTTGGACGATGAGTCCGACACAACCTTGCGCCGGAGACCTTTCCTGGTCCCCGTGGCCTTCTTCTTGGCCTTCTTCTCTGGCGCCTCATAGGGCGCCGGAAACAGCATCTCCGTCAGGAGAGCGATTCTTGAATCTTGAGCAGCGGGCTAGATAGCCGATCCGCTTGGGCGCCACATAGTCTGTTAAATCAGTATGATGGCTTAGATTCCTCCACGAACATCTTGAGAAGCGCACATCTTGTGAAATATAGAGAGCTTACCGGATTGGCGGGGCGCTTTGCGCTGAGTCCGCGGTCCTCGGTGGTGGGAGGAGGTACTTCGGCGGCCTTGAACAACACCTTCCAGACGTCTTTGTGCGTCGTGTCGGAGAGCTCTCGCACCGTCTGGTGTTTGCCGAATTGAACTCCCACATGTTGAATGCCCGTCTTTGACACGGGAGGATCCGGCGGAAGAGCATGACCTGGACCACGTTGACAAGCTTGATCTTCTTGCTTATCATATTTTTGACGCAGTTTTGGAGTTCAGTCAGCTCTGCAGGCGCACCCCAGGCTAAGCCCTTCTTCTTCCAGGAGGTGAGCCGCATGGGGATACCAGATCAGAATTCGGGGGCCGCCGCCCAGTTGGCGTCGTGCGACTCGGTGATGTAGAACCACCCCGACGGCCACCCCTTCACTGTCTCCACATAGGAGCCTTCGAGCTAGGTTATGTTGGGCATCTTGCCCACCATAGAGCCTCCACATTCCGCTTGCTAGCCAACCACTATCTTTGGCTTCACGTTGAAGATCTTCAGCCACATGCCAAAGTGTGGCTTGATGCGGAGGAAGGCCTCACACACGATGATAAATGCTGAGATGTTGAGGATGAAATTAGGGGCCAGATCATGAAAATCTAGCCCATAGTAAAACATGAGCCCGCGGACAAATGGGTGGAGGGGGAATCCCAGTCCGCGGATGAAGTGGGCGAGGAACACAACCCTCTCGTGTGGTTCCGGAGTCGGAACAATCTGCCCTACGTCCCGGAGCCACTGCGCGATGTCTGTGGCCAAGTATCCGGCCTCCCGAAGCTTCGTAATGTCCTCCTCCGTGACAGAGGAGGCCATCCACTGCCTCTGCTTGGACATGTTTGGAATGGCTGTCGGAGAAGGTGAGCTGGGCGTATTTGGGCTCGGCGTGCAGAATGGATGAGTGAAGGAAGAAGAAGGCGTGGGTGAAGAAGGAGAATCCTTATCTCTTTATAAAGGCGGTAGAAACCGTGCGCCTCCCCACTTGCCCGTTAAAATCGCTTATTCCCCAAGCGCCACGATTGATGGCGCGGTTGGGTTACACATGCCCGTATTGATGAGAATCCCGCGATAAGGGGACACTATCTCTGCCGACAAAGGCGTGTCGGGGAACGCATCGCATTACATCGATAGCTGGTTGTGGCGTTGAATAATGACCGGACCGTGGCGTGATGTCATGCTATAAAAATCTGTCAGCAGATTAGATTTGTGGGAAATTGTGCTCTCTGCGGTGGTATGTGGAATTTGTTTTGCAGAGCCGGACACGATTGTGTTCTAATCTTCTATGAAGTATTCGGAGAAGGAACCCGCCTTGCAATGCCGAAGACAATCTGCGCGCCAGACTCATTGTCATTGAAGCCTGGTTCAGGGGCTACTGACGGAGTCCTGGATTAAGGGGTCCTCGGACAGCCGAACTATATACTTTGGCCGGACTGTTGGACTATGAAGATACAAGATTGAAGACTTCGTCCCGTGTCCGGATGGGACTCTCCTTTGCGTGGAAGGCAAGCTTGGCAATTCATATATGTAGATCTCCTTCTCTGTAACCGACTCTGTGTAACCCTAGCCCCCTCCGGTGTCTATATAAACCGTTGGGTTTAGTCCGTAGGACAACAATCATAATCATAGGCTAGCTTCTAGGGTTTAGCCTCTACGATCTCGTGGTAGATCAACTCTTGTAATACTCATATCATCAAGATCAATCAAGCAGGAAGTAGGGTATTACCTCCATCGAGAGGGCCCGAACCTGGGTAAATATCGTGTCCCTCGCCTCCTCTTACCATTAGCCTTAGACGCACAGTTCGGGACCCCCTACCCGAGATCCACCGGTTTTGACACCGACAGGGGCCATCTTTGTGATCACCAGTCGTCTGATGCCGAGTCTGTTAGGTTTTCGTATCCTCTACTTCTTCTGCTTCTTATTTTCGGTAGCGGCATCGGCGCTGGTACCTTCCGCGCCGGTATCTTCCCCGTCGGTACCTTCCCCCCGGTCTTGGCACCGCCATCGGTGTCGATGTCGGTGTCAGTACCATCATCGAGGCCGACCTGCGAACCTTGACTCTGCTTAGCAGACAAAAAGTCGAGGTACTGTTGTACACCCTCATAATCCATCTCGTCTGCATCTTGGTCAGAAGGCCCGGTTTCTTCATTGTTCAACATGTTTCCTATGATTAAGTCTCCTCGTTTAATTCTAAAACTATATAAAAAAGAGAAATGACATTAAAAAAAGATCTATTTTGCCGGAATGCCGTTTCCCAGCAAATCCCGTCACCCGATATGCCTACTTTCTTGCACAAGTCATGCCAAAATTCACGGAAAATTTTGGCATGACCTTTGCTAAAAAGTGGACATTTCGAGCGTTTGAATTTCACCCGAACAGAAATGAATCAACACTCCGGCAAAACATAGGCCACTCAGATCGTTTACCCAGCACATAATCATCATTTTCCAAATATGACATGTCCAATACATCACATGTCCAGAAATGACATGTCCAAATCACATGTCCACATATCACATGTCCACTTAAAAATTGCATATAAAAGGAAGAAAGAGTGATTTGCAACTAAAAAAAATTCAGCCTACCTAAATTTGAAACTAAAAAAATATCCAAATATCACATGTCCACATAGCACAAGCCATTTTTGTTCACAATATTTGAAACTAAATTCAGCCTACCTAAATTTGAAACTAAAAAAATATTTGAAAATAAATTCAGCCAAATTAACCTACTAGTTTGATACCTAGCTAAATTAGTAACTAAATAGTAACCTAATTAACCTACTGCCCTAACTAAAACCTAACTAAACTAACTGAAGAACCCTAGCTAGAAGAGAGAGGAGGAGCGGTGGAGGGCTTCTGAGACGGTGCGAGGGGGGAGGCGAGGCTGAAGGCAGCCGAGGTTGTGAGGTCGAGGCGAGGCGAGGTCGCCGAGGTCGAGGTCGGGCGAGTGCGGGGCCGGGTCGGGGAGGCGAGGTCGCCGGGGTCGGGGGAGAGCGCAAGGGCACGACGAGGGCAGGGCTCCGGCGGTGACGAGGGGGGAAGAGAGAGTGGGGATTTGGGGGAAGAAGCAGAGGCAGGAAGAAGCAGAGAGTGGGGATTTGGGGGGTTAAGTCAACATAGTAGTAGCACGTTTGGGCAAAATGCACTGTAGCTAACTTAGCTATAGCGTGTTTAGCCAAAATGCGTTGCTGCTACCACAGGTAGTTCTAGCATTTTTCTGTGGACTGCGCTACTGCTAGTTTGACTAGCTATAACTCTTTTTTCAGAAAAGCGCTACTGCTATAACCAGTACCTATAGCAGTTTTCCGGTTTGTTTCTTCTTTTTTCTTTTCCTTTATCTCTCCCTTTTCTTTTCTTCTTTTTCTTTTCTTCTTTTCTTTTCTTTTCTTTTCCTTTTTTCCGAGAGCGGGAACAAAGGGAAGGTGGTACGATGTATATAACTAAGGCGATATATATTGCATCATTTGACGGTTAAGTATATATACAAAATAAGAACACATATATTTCATCATTTGACCCGTGCATAACGGTTAAGTGTGTACACTAAATAGGAACCTATATATTACATCATTTGACCGATAACGGTTCCTCAGCGTCGACTTTTCATTTTTGAGTGAGCTTCTTTCCCTTCTTGTTCATTGAAGAACAATTGAGCCCCTCATTATGACTTTTCCTTTACTATGGAGTACGATATTTCTTAGGTAATGTAGTATTGATTCTTCTTTTGACGTATACTTCATCGTCATCGTCATCTTCCCTCATTGGGTTGCCATACAGGTCGTATTCTTCCTCGTTGGCGACTCTATCCATTCCAATGACGTTCCTTTTGCCTCTCCTCACGACAACACGGCTGGGATTGCATGGGTCGGTTATGAAGAAGCATTGTGTCATGTGCTTAGCGTGTTCCGATGGCTCATTTTTTGCAATAGCGTTCACGGTAGCACTCTTGGCGTCGGGTATAGTCATGGTAGTGAAATACCGGTTTTATCTTTCCACATTCTAAGCCCATCTGACACGGAACATCGTCGCGTTGTGCAGTCCAGAGTAGTCAAGCTCCCAGATCTCCTCGGCCCTTCCGTAAAATCTCTCAGTTGCACCGTTGTCGATGCCGGTCATGCATTCCATCGTCACCCCTGAGTTCTGATCATCACTGTCCATATCTTTGGCCTCCGAGTAGAACATGTATCCGTTGATATCGTATGCCTGATAGGTGATGAGGTTGGGTGAGGGGCCATGTGCTATCATATATGAGCAATCCGCTCTTAGAGCCCTCTGCCGGGGATTAGCAATAATATGCTCTTTGAACCAATGCAGGAAAGTGGATTTGTGCTCTCTAGTAACTTCGGCGTCCATCCTACATACCCCCCGGTCACGATACTTCTTTGCGATAGTTTCTTTGTGAAGTGCCATGAAAGGATCTACCTGGTCTAGGTGTTGTAGCACTACCAAGTTTTCTCTGTCAAAGTCGTTGCGTCGATCTGAGTAGGCCACGTGCAGTTCCCTACGACCGTTGGAGTGACCTTCTCCTTCGAGCCTCCCATCGTGCCTGTTAACAGGCAAACCAACACCAGGCGGCCGGTCTGCACCATATAGAAAATTCTTGCAGAAAGAGACGCACTCTTGTGTCAGATAGCCCTGGACGATGCTTCCATCCGGACGGGACATGTTACGAACAAATCCTTTGATAATCCCATTCATCCTCTCAAACGAGATCATGCTGTGCAGGAATGACGCCCCAGGTCTATTATGTCGTCCACAATATGGACACACAGATGCACCATGACGTCAAAGAACGCGGGAGGGAAGCACATCTCAAGCTCATTTAGTATCACAATGATCTCTTCCTGTAGCCTTCAGAGCTGCATCACACTGATCAACTTTCAAGAGATGACGTCAAAAAAGTTGCAGAGACCAATAAGCATGTCATGGACGTGCTTGTCCATTATCCCTCTAAGGGCAACAGGCAGTATCTGCGTCATCATCACATGACAGTCATGGCACATCATCCCGCTGAACCTTTTCTTCTTCGTTTCTAGATTTCTGCTTATCTTGCCACGGTAACCGGAACTAACTTTTATTCCGGTAAGGCACTTGAAGAATTGATCGATCTCAGCCGGACTTCAGGTGAAGGAAGAAGGGGGGCAATAATCCTCTTCCTTTACTTTTTTGCCCTTCTTCTCCCGTGCCTCTATCTTCGTCTTTGTCTCCTCTGACATTTTACGGGATGGCATGTGCAGATCTTCCCTGATTTTCAAATCTTGCAAGTCTTTTCTTGCCTTCGGACCATCCTTGGTCTTATCCGGCACGTTCATCAGTGTCACAAGCAAGCTCTCAAGGACATTCTTACAGATATGCATTTGATCAAGGCAATGAGGTGTGTCGAGTTTGTGCCAGTAGTCCAAGTCCCAGAAAATAGACCTCGTCTTCCATACCTTCAGCAGGGGCTCCGGCGCCTTTTTCATCGTCTTTCCCGGTGCGGGGCACTGTTCCCAGTTTTTCAACAGCTCATCGATTTCGACTCTGCTCCACTTACGTGGAGGTCCTCGATACTCAGCCTCACCATTGAATAGATCTCCACAGTTTCTCCATGGGTCATCCTTCTCGAGCCATCTTCGATGCCCGTACATGATTTTCCCAGACCTGCCATCTTTCCTTGACGTTAGCTGCTGAGATGTTCGTATCATCCATGCACCGCTTGCATCCACAATATCCATGGCACACCTGGCCTGTGACATATCCGTGACCGAGATAGTAGTGCACCGTCGTGATCAACACGACTCTCATATAGAAATACTCGCCTTTGCTAGCGTCCCATGTCTTGGTCGGTGTTTTCCATAACGTGTCTAACTCCTCTTGAAGTAGCCCCAGATACAAATTAATTTTATTTCCCAGTTGTTTTGGCCCTTGAATCAGCATGCTCATGTGTATGTACTCTGACTTCATGCACAACCAGGGGGGAGGTTATACATCCATACAAACATGGTCCATGTGCTATGGTTGGTGTTCTGGTTGCCAAATGGATTCATGCCACCGGTACACGCGCCAAGCACGATGTTCCTTGCATCGCATGCGAAATACCGATATTCGTTGTTGAACGCTCTCCACTAGCTTCCATCCATCACATGTCTCAGCTTCGGATCATCTCCATCATCGGGCTTCTTCCTCTCCGCATGCCAGCGCATGAGCTTTGCTTCCTTGGGATCTATGAAATACCACTGTAAACAGGGAGAGATCGGTAAGTACCATACACCTTTCTGGGGAGATTTCTTCCCGGCCTCCTTGTATCGAGAAGCATTGCACACCGGACAACTTGTTTTTTCCGCGTGCTCCTTCCGATAAATTATGCAATTGTTGATGCATGTATGGTATCTAATGTGCAGTAGATCAAGAGGGCACACAATCTTCTTGGCCTCATCCACACTAGTAGGACATAGATTCCCCGCGGGAAGAACATCCTTTAGGTACTTGAGAAGCTCATTGAGGCTAGTGTCGGTCCATTTGTTTTTAGCCTTCGTCTTCAGGTGTACGAGCATGAAACTCAAGCGGGTTACCTCGGGATTGCGACCATGACACATTGGAGTGTTGGAGTCTACCACCAGTTGCTGCAGCTTGGCCTCCTCTCTAGAAGCATATCTCTCAGTACCCGTCTCCTTGCAAAGCAGTGCTTGAACATGAGGGCCCCGCACGATTGAACTTAGTACCGACGAATTCTGCGGTGTGGATTCCATGTTTTCTCTACCGCCATGTCCGGCCCCTTCTCCGCCGCCATGTCCGGCCCCTTCCCCGCCGCCATGTCCGACCCCTTCTCCGCTGCCATTATCAATCATCTCTTTGTCTTGTCCTGTGTCGTTATTGCGTGCCCCATCGGCGTCCTCAACATCATCATCCTCATCTTCAATTATCCACCGAGTATAGCCATCCATGAAACTAGTCATGAGCAGGTGCTCCATCACATCATAGGGGTCGAGCAAACTCCTCCTTTGCATCTTCGACACGTACATAAAACCTCTGTCAGGTTATTTTCTTTCATGTCCTGCACCGCCGACCACAACCACCTGTCCACCATCGTTCCACTGACCATCATGAATGCTTGCATGGTAATAATAAACAAACTGAATATAAAAATGCATGCATGCATCAAAGTCAAAAAAGGCAAACGAACAAAATGCTTGCATGGAAAAGTCACATAATTGGGCATTCTCTTGAGCCATTGTGACAAAGAAAGCAATCCAACACACGAGCACACAAAAGGCAAACGAAGAAGACGAACAGAAACAGAGCGGAGAAAAGGGCACAGAAAAAGGCAAATCTTTTTGAAAATCGTTTTAGAAGTGGGGGAGAGGAAAACAAGAGGCAAATGGCGAATAATGTAATGCAAGAGATGAGAGTTCCATGATGGGTACTTGGTATGTCTTGATTTGGCGTAGATCTCCCTGGCAACGGCGCCATAAATTCTTCATGCTGCTTCTTGAGCTTACGTTGGTTTTTCCCTTGAAGAGGAAAGGGTGATGCAGCAAAGTAGAGATAAGTATTTCCCTCAGTTAGAGAACCAAGCTATTAATCCAGTAGGAGACAACATACAAGCCACCAATACCTACACAAACAATCAAATAACTTGCACCCAACGCGATAAAGGGGTTGTCAATCCCTTCATGGTCCCTTGCAAAAGTGAGACCTAATAGAGATATATAAACACAAGGTAAAATATTTTTTGGTTTTTTGTTTTATAGATCGAAAAGTAAAAGATTGCAAAATAGTAGACCGGAAACTAATATGATGGAAAATAGACTCGAGGGCCTTAGGTTTCACTAGTGGCTTCTCTCAAGATAACAAATAATACGATGCGTGAACTAATTAGTATCGAGCAATTGATAGAAAAGCGCAAAGTTATGACGATATCCAAGGCAATGATTATGAAATATAGGTATCATGTCCATGTCAAGTAGACCGACTCCTGCCTGCATCTACTACTATTACTCCACACATTGACCGACCCCTGCTTGCATCTAGAGTATTAAGTTCATGAAGAACCAAGTAACGCTTTAAGTAAGATGACATGATGTAGAGGAATAAACTCAGGCAATATGATGTAAACCCCATCTTTTTATCCTCGACGGCAACAATCCAATACGTGCCTTGCTGCCCCAACTGTCACTGGGAAAGGACGCCGCAAGATTGAACCTAAAGCTAAGCACTTCTCCCATTGCAAGAAAAACCAATCTAGTTGGCCAAACTAAACTGATAGTTCGAAGAGAATTACAAAGATATCAAATGATGCATATAAGAATTCAGAGAAGACTCAAATAATATTCGTAGATGAGCTGATCATAAATCCACAATTCATCGGATCTCGACAAACACACCGCAAAAGAAGATTACATCGAATACATCTCCAAGAACACCGAGGAGAACATGGTATTGAGAATCGAAGAGAGAGAAGAAGCCATCTAGCTACTAGCTATGGACCCATAGGTCTGAGGTAAACTACTCACGCTTCATCGGAAGGGCAATAGAGTTGATGTAGAAGCCCTTAGTGATCGAATCCCCCTCCGGCAGGATGCCGAAAAAGGCCCCCAGATGGGATCTCACGGGAACATAAGGTTGCGGCGGTGGAAAAGTGTTTTCGTGGATGTTTCTGGTAGTTGGGGGATATATGTGAATATATAGGACGAAGAAGTAGGTCAGTGGAGTCACATGGGGCCCACAAGGCAGGGGCGTGCTCTCCCCCTTGTGGCCGCCTCGTGGCTCTTCCGAATTGATCTCCAAGTCTCCTGGGTGTCTTCTGGTCCAAGAAAAATCACCGCGAAGGTTTTATTCCGTTTGGACTCCGTTTGGTATTCCTTCTTTGCGAAGCTCAAAAAGAAGGAACAAACAGAAACTGGCACTGGGCTCTAGGTTAATAGGTTAGTCCTGAAAATAATATAATATAGCATATTAATGCATATAAAACATCCAAAACAAATAATATAATAGCATGGAACAATCAAAAATTATAGATACGTTGGAGACGTATCAGAGCTCATCCCCTAGTTTTCCATGCATGCATATTTTACTTTTCTTCTTTTTCTTTTTATTTAGCATGTTTATTTTTAGTTTGCATAATAAACTTCTAGAGCAAGATTTGCTCTTGCTTTGTTGGAATTCTCTTTGTTTGTGTTTTATTTCTTCAATCCCACAGATTTGTTCACCGCTAGCAAGTTAGAAATGAAGAAAATGAAGTGGAGAATTGACTGAGGGAAGAAGTGAGCCAGGCGAGAAGGTATGACATATGCATAATGCCTTGTCTCGCAATATTATCTAAGAAAGAATTTTCATTTGACTGGTTGCACTTAAGTTAGTTCCCCTCGTTAGTTGAATATCATTTAGTTATAACTCCGAACTTCAAATTTTGCTAGTGAAACCTTGTGGTGAAGCATATTTTTTGCTCTAAAAGAAATTCTAAGAAAAACTTAAGGGCTTGAATTTTTGAAGAGAACGAGAGTTCAAACACTTCAACTCCATATGCTGAATTTGATTGTCTTGATAACACCTATTGATAAAGTTTGGAGGAATGAATATTTGAATTAATTGAGGTTATGCCAAAATTTATTCATGATACTTAAATCATGGAGCTCCAGCTCATGGCTAGCTTCATGTCATGTTGCTATATGTTGAGATAATTCAGGTAACTGCGACACCGTCTTGGAATTGGAGATTGAGTGTAATGTTGGGGAACGTAGTAATTTCAAAAAAATTCCTACGCACACGCAAGATCATGGTGATGCATAGCAACAAGAGGGGAGAGTGTTGTCTCACGCCCTCGTGAGACCAAGCGAAGCGTTGACGCAACATAGAGGAAGTAGTCGTCGTCCTCCCGGTCCAACCGATCCAAGCACCGCACTCGGCACCTCCGAGTTCTTGACACGCGTACAGCTCGATGGCGCACCCTCGATCTCCAATCTAATAGAGGCTCGAGGGGAGTTCCGTCGGACGACGGCGTGGTGGCGATCTTGATGTTCTCTGTCGCAGGGCTTTGCCTAAGCACCGCTACAATATGATCGAGGTGTAATATCGTGGAGGGGGCACCGCACACGGCTAAGGAACGATCAATGATCAACTTGTGTGTCTAGGGTGCCCCCTACCCCGTATATAAAGGAGGGAGGGAGGAGGTGGCCGGCCCCAAGTGAGGCGCGCCATGGGGAGGGAAACCTACTCCAAGTAGGTTTCCCCCTTTCCTTATCTTATTTGGAGGGGAAGGAAAGAGTACTAGTATTAGGAAGTAGTACTAGTAGTAGTAATAGGAAGAGGGGAAGGAGAAGGAAAGGGGCGGCCCCCTCCCCAGTCGGATTGGGCTTGGGGCGCGCCTCCCTTGTTCCTTCTCCTTCCTCCTACATGGGCCCAATAAGGCCCATATACCTCCCGGGGTTCCAGTAACCTCCGGAGCTCCAAACTTCTCCGGAACCTTTCCGTTGTCCAAATATATCCGTCCAATATATCAATCTTTATGTCTCGACCATTTCGAGACTCCTCGTCATGTCCGTGATCATATCCGGACTCGAACAACCTTCGTACATCAAAATACATAAACTCATAATATAAGCATCATCGAAACCTTAAGCGTGCGGACCCTACGGTTCGAGAATAATGTAGACATGACCGAGACACGTCTCCGGTCAATAACCAATAGCGGGACCTGGATGCCCATATTGGTTCCTACATATTCCACGAAGATCTTTATCGGTCAAACCGCACAACAACATACGTTGTTCCTTTGTCATCGGTATGTTACTTGCCCGAGATTCGATCGTCGGTATCAATACCTAGTTCAATCTCGTTCTTGGCAAGTCTCTTTACTCGTTCCGTAATACATCATCTCACAACTAACTCATTAGTTGAAATGCTTGCAAGGCTTAAGTGATGTGCATTACCGAGAGGGCCCAGAGATACCTCTCCGACATTTGGAGTGACAAATCCTAATCTCGAAATACGCCAACTCAACAAGTACCTTCGAGACACCAGAGAGCACCTTTATAATCACCCGATTACGTTGTGACGTTTGGTAGCACACAAAGTGTTCCTCCGTAAACAGGAGTTGCATAATCTCATAGTCATAGGAACATGTATAAGTCATGAAGGAAGCAATAGCAACATACTAAGCGATTGTGTGCTAAGCTAACGGAATGGGTCATGTCAATCGATCATTCAACTAATGATGTGCCCTTGTTAATCAAATAACAACTCCTTGTTTATGGTTAGGAAACATAACCATCTTTGATTAACAAGCTAGTCAAGTAGAGGCATACTAGTGACACTGCTTTGTCTATATATTCACACATGTATTATGTTTCCGTTAATACAATTCTAGCATGAATAATAAACATTTATCATGATATGAGGAAATAAATAATAACTTTATTATTGCCTCTAGGGCATATTTCCTTCAGCCTCCCACTTGCACTAGAGTCAATAATCTAGATTACACAAATGATTCTAACACCCATGGAGTCTTGGTGTTGATCATGTTTTGCTCGTGGAAGAGGCTTAGTCAACGGTCTGCAACATTCAGATCCGTATGTATCTTGCAAATATCTATGTCTCCCATCTGGACTAGATCCCGGATGGAATTGAAGCGTCTCTTGATGTGCTTGGTTCTCTTGTGAAATCTGGATTCCTTCGCTAAGGCAATTGCTCGATATTGTCACAAAGATTTTCATTGGACCCGATGCACTAGGTATGACACCTAGATCGGATATGAACTCCTTCATCCGACTCCTTCATTGGCTGCTTCCGGCAGCTATGTATTCCGCTTCACATGTAGATCCCGCCACGACGCTTTGCTTTGAACTGCACCAACTGACAGCTCCACCGTTTAATGTAAACACGTATCCGGTTTGCGATTTAGAATTGTCCGGATCAGTTTCAAAGCTTGCATCAACGTAACCATTTACGATGAGCTCTTTGTCACCTCCATATCTGAAACATATCCTTAGTCCTTTTCGGTATTTCAGGATGTTCTTGACCGCTGTCCATTATCCACTCTGGATTACTTTGGTACCTCCTGCTAGACTTATAGCAAGGCACACATCAGGTCAGGTACACAAGATTGCATACATGATAGAGCCTATGGCTGAAGCATAGGAACACTTTTCATTTTCTCTCTATCTTCTGCAGTGGGTCGGGCTTTGAGTCTTACTCAACTTCACACCTTGGAATACAGAGGCAAGAACCCTTTCTTTGCTTGATCCATTTTGAACTTCTTCAAAACTTTGTCAAGGTATGTGCTTTGTGAAAGTCCAATTAAGCGTCTTGATCTATCTCTATAGATCTTAATGCCCAATATGTAAGCAGCTTCACCGAGGTCTTTCATTGAAAAACTTCTATTCAAGTATCCCTTTATGCTATCCAGAAATTCTATATCATTTCCAATCAATAATATGTCATCCACATATAATATTAGAAATGCTCTGAGCTCCCACTCACTTTCTTGTAAATCAAAGGCTTCTCCAAAGGATCAGATAAAGCCAAATGCTTTGATCACACTATCAAAACATTTATTCCAACTCCGAGAGGCTTGCACCAGTCCATAAATGGAGCGTTGGAGCTTGCACACTTTGTTAGCTCCTTTGGATCGATAAAACCTTCGGTTGCATCATATACAACTCTTCTTCCGAAATCCATTCAGGAATGCAGTTTTTACATCCATTTGCCAAATTTCATAATCATAAAATGCGGCAATTGCTAACATGATTCGGACAGACTTAAGCATCGCTACGGGTGAGAAGGTCTCATCGTAGTCAACCCCTTGAACTTGTCGAAAACCTTTTGCAACAAGTCGAGCTTTGTAGACAGTAATATTACCGTCAGCGTCAGTCTTCTTCTTGAAGATCCATTTATTCTCAATTGCTTGCCGACCATCGGGCAAATCAACCAAAGTCCATACTTTGTTCTCATACATGGATCCCATCTCAGATTTCATGGCTTCAAGCCATTTTGCGGAATCTGGGCTCACCATCGCTTCTTCATAGTTCGTAGGTTCATCATGATCTAGTAGCATGACTTCCAGAATAGGATTACCGTACCACTCTGGTGCGGATCTTACTCTGTTCGACCTACGTGGTTCTGTATTAACTTGATCTGAAGTTCTATGATCATCATCATCAACTTCCTCACTAGTTGGTTTTGACGTCCACGAAACCGGTTCTGTGATGTATTATTTTCCAACAAGGAGTAGGTACAGCACCTCATCAAGTTCTACTTTCCTCCCACTCACTTCTTTCGAGAGAAACTCCTTCTCTAGAAAGGATCCATTCTTAGCAACGAATGTCTTGCCTTCGGATCTGTGATAGAAGGTGTACCCAACTGTCTCCTTTGGGTATCCTATGAAGACACATTTCTCCGATTTGGGTTCGAGCTTATCGAGGTTGAAGCTTTTCACATAAGCATCGCAACCCCAAACTTTAAGAAACGACAACTTTGGTTTCTTGCCAAACCATAGTTCATAAGGTGTCGTCTCAACGGATTTCGACGGTGCCCTATCTAACGTGAATGTGGCTGTCTCTAGAGCATAACCCCAAAACGATAGCGGTAAATCAGTAAGAGATATCATAGACCGCACCATATCAAGTAAAGTACGATTCTGACGTTCGGACACACCATTACTGTTGTAGTGTTCCGGTGGCGTGAGTTGTGAAACTATTCCACATTGTTTTAAGTGTAAACCAAACTCGTAACTCAAATATTCTCCTCCACGATCGATCGTAGAAACTTTATTTTCTTGTTACGATGATTTTCAACTTCACTCTGAAATTCTTTGAACTTTTCAATGTTTCAGACTTATGCTTCATTAAGTAGATATACCCATATCCGCTTAAATCATCTGTGAAGGTGAGAAAATAACGATATCCACCACGAGCCTCAACATTCATTGGACCACATACATCTGTATGTATGATTTCCAACAAATCTGTTGCTCTCTCCATAGTACCGAGAACGGCGTTTTGGTCATCTTGCCCATGAGGCACGGTTACATAAGTACCAAGTGATTCATAATCAAGTGGCTCCAAAAGTCCATCAAGATGGAGTTTCTTCATGCGCTTTATACCGATATGACCCAAGCGGCGATTGCCACAAATAAGTTGCACTATCATTATCAACTTTGCATCTTTTGGCTTCAACACTATGAATATGTGTATCACTACTATCGAGATTCATCAAAATAGACCACTCTTCAGGGTGCATGACCATAAAAGATATTACTCATATAAATAGAACAACCATTATTCTCTGATTTAAATGAATAACCGTCTCACATCAAACAAGATCTAGATATAATTTTCATGCTCAACGCTGGCACCAAATAACAATTATTTAGGTCTAATACTAATCCCGAAGGTAGATGTAGAGGTATTGTGCCGACCGCGATCACATCGACTTTGGAACCATTTCCCACGCGCATCGTCACCTCGTCCTTTGCCAGTGTTTGCTTAATCCGTAGTCCTGTTTGAGTTGCAAATATTAGCAATGAACCAGAGATCAAATACCCAGTGCTATCTGCGAGCTCTAGTAAGGTACACATCAATAACATGTATATCACATATACCTTTGTTCACTTTGCCATCCTTCTTATCCGCCAAATACTTGGGGCAGTTCCGCTTCGAAAGGACCGATCGCTTGCGGTAGAAGCACTCGATTTGTGCTTAGGTCCAGACTTGGGTTTCTTCTCTTGAGCAGCAACTTGTTTGCTGTTCTTCTTGAAGTTCCTTCTTTTTCCCTTTGCCCTTTTCTTGAAACTAGTGGTCTTGTTAACCATCAACACTTGATGCTCCTTCTTGATTTCTACCTCCAGCCTTTAGCATTGCGAAGAGCTCGGGAATCGTCTTATCCATCCCTTGCATATTATAGTTCATCATGAAGCTCTTGTAGCTTGGTGGAAGTCATTGGAGAATTCATCAATGATGCTATCATCCTAAGAGTAACTCCAGCTTGAATCAAGTGATTACAATACCCGGACATCTTGAGTATGTGCTCACCGATGAAACTATTCTCCTCCATCTTGCAGCTATAGAACTTATTGGAGACTTCATATCTCTCAATCCGGGCATTCTTCGGAATATCAACTTCAACTCTGAAACATCTCATATGCTCCATGATGTTCAAAACGTCGTTGAAGTCCCGGTTCTAAGCCGTAAAGCATGGCACATTGAACTATCGAGTAGTCATCACTTTGCTCGCCAGACGTTCTTAACATCGTCGGTTGCATCGATGGCGTCTGGCACCCAGCGGTGCTTCCAGGGCGTAATTTTTCTGTGCAGACAATGAGGATAATCCTCAAATTCTGACCCGATCCGTGTAGTTGCTACCATCATCTTTCAACTTAGCTTTCTCAAGGAACGCACTAAAATTCAACGGAACAACAAAGACGGGCCATCTATCTACAAACAACATAGACAAGCAAGATACTATCAGGTACTAAGTTCATGATAAATTTTAGTTCAATTAATCATATTACTTAAGAACTCCCACTTAGACAGACATCTCTCTAGTCATCTAAGTGATCACGTGATCCAAATCAACTAAACCATAACCGATCATCACGTGAGATGGAGTAGTTTTCAATGGTGAACATCTTATGTTGATCATATCTACTATATGATTCACGCTCGACCTTTCGGTCTCCGTGTTCGAGGCCATATCTCGCATATGCTAGGCTCGTCAAGTTTAACTCGAGTATTCTGCGTGTGCAAAACTGGCTTGCACCCGTTGTAGATGGACGTGAGCTTATCACACCCGATCATCACGTGGTGTGCGGGCACGACGAACTTTGGCAGCGGTGCATACTCGGGAGAACACTACTTGATAATTTTAGTGAGAGATCATCTTAAAATGCTACCGTCAATCAAAGCAAGATAAGATGCATAAAGGATAAACATCACATGCAATCAATATAAGTGATATGATATGGCCATCATCTTCTTGTGCTTGTGATCTCCATCTCGAAGCACCATCATGATCACCATCGTCACCGGCGCGACACCTTGATCTCCATCGTAGCATCGTTGTCGCTTCGCCATCTATTGCTTCTCGACTATCGCTACCGCTTAGTGATAAAGTAAAGCAATTACTGAGCGTTGCATTTCATACAATAAGCGACAACCATATGGCTCTCGCCATTGCCGATAACCGGTTACAAAACATGATCATCTCATACAATAAAATATAGCATCATGTCTTGGCCATATCACATCACAACATACCCTGCAAAAACAAGTTAGACGTCCTCTACTTTGTTGTTGCAAGTTTTACGTGGCTGCTACGGCCTTAAGCAAGAACCAATCTCACCTACGCATCAAAACCACAATGATAGTTTGTCAAGTTGATGCTGTTTTAACCTTCGCAAGGACCGGGCGTAGCCACACTCGGTTCAACTAAAGTTGGAAAAACTGACACCCGCTAGTCACATGTGTGCAAAGCACGGCGGTAAAACCAGTCTCGCATAAGCGTACGCGTAATGTCGGTCCGGGCCGCTTCATCCAACAATACCGCCAACCAAAGTATGACATCTTTGTAAGCAAGATGACTTATATCGCCCACAACTCACTTGTGTTCTACTCGTGCATATAACATCAAACCATAAAACCTAGGCTCGGATGCCC
This sequence comes from Aegilops speltoides, assembly GCA_021437245.1. Lineage (NCBI taxonomy): Eukaryota > Viridiplantae > Streptophyta > Magnoliopsida > Poales > Poaceae > Aegilops > Aegilops speltoides. The sequence goes on along the minus strand of CM038147.1, from coordinate 431,448,670 downwards.
TTTGTTGGGGAACGTAGTAATTTCAAAAAAATTCCTACGCACACGCAAGATCATGGTGATGCATAGCAACGAGAGGGGGAGTGTTGTCTACATACCCTCGTAGACCGAAGCGGAAGCGTTGACGCAACATAGAGGAAGTAGTCGTCGTCCTCCGGTCCAACCGATCCAAGCACCATTACTCCGGCACCTCCGAGTTCTTGACACGCGTCAGCTCGATGGCGCACCTCGATCTCAATCCAAAGAGAGGCTCGAGGGGAGTTCCGTCAAGACGACGGTGTGGTGACGATCTTGATGTTCTCTGTCGCGAGGCTTCGCCTAAGCACCGCTACAATATGATCGAGGTGTAATATCGTGGAGGGGCACCGCACACGGCTAAGGAACGATCAATGATCAACTTGTGTGTCCTAGGGTGCCCCCTACCCCGTATATAAAGGAGGGAGGGAGGAGGTGGCCGCCCCAAGGGGCGCGCCATGGGGAGGGAAACCTACTCAAGTAGGTTTCCCCCTTTCCTTATCTTATTTGGAGGGAAGGAAAGAGTACTAGTATTAGGAAGTAGTACTAGTAGTAGTAATAGGAAGAGGGGAAGGAGAAAGGAAGGGGGCGGCCCCTCCCCAATTCGGATTGGTCTTGGGGCGCGCCCCCCCTGTTCCTTCTCCTTCCTCCTACATGGGCCCAATAAGGCCCATATACCTCCCGGGGTTCCAGAACCTCCGGAGCTCCAAACTTCTCCTAACCTTTCCGGTGTCCAAATATATCCGTCCAATATATCAATCTTTATGTCTCGACCATTTCGAGACTCCTCGTCATGTCCGTGATCATATCCGGACTCGAACAACCTTCGTACATCAAAATACATAAACTCATAATATAACATCATCGAAACCTTAAGCGTGCGGACCCTACGGTTCGAGAATAATGTAGACATGACCGAGACACGTCTCGGTCAATAACCAATAGCGGGACCTGGATGCCCATATTGGTTCCTACATATTCTACGAAGATCTTTATCGGTCAAACCGCACAACAACATACGTTGTTCCCTTTGTCATCGGTATGTTACTTGCCCGAGATTCGATCGTCGGTATCCAATACCTAGTTCAATCTCGTTACGCAAGTCTCTTTACTCGTTCCGTAATACATCATCTCACAACTAACTCATTAGTTGAAATGCTTGCAAGGCTTAAGTGATGTGCATTACTTGAGAGGGCCCAGAGATACCTCTCCGACATTCGGAGTGACAAATCCTAATCTCGAAATCGCCAACTCAACAAGTACCTTCGGAGACACCTGAGAGCACCTTTATAATCACCCGATTCGTTGTGACGTTTGGTAGCACACAAAGTGTTCCTCCGTAAACGGAGTTGCATAATCTCATAGTCATAGGAACATGTATAAGTCATGAAGGAAGCAATAGCAACATACTAAACGATCGTGTGCTAAGCTAACGGAATGGGTCATGTCAATCAGATCATTCAACTAATGATGTGACCTTGTTAATCAAATAACAACTCCTTGTTTATGGTTAGGAAACATAACCATCTTTGACTAACAAGCTAGTCAAGTAGAGGCATACTAGTGACACTCTGTTTGTCTATATATTCAAACATGTATTATGTTTCCGGTTAATACAATTCTAGCATGAATAATAAACATTTATCATGATATGAGGAAATAAATAATAACTTTATTATTGCCTCTAGGGCATATTTCCTTCATGTAAATGGTCGACCTTCTCCAAGGAAGTGTATGTGGTAAATAAGAACACTGATCGCTGAGCTTGAAATAGACAACCATTCTTGATCCATAGCGCACAAAATTAAGCCACAACGGAACCCAATTGCATGTAGTAAATTTTGGCATAACTCCGTCACCAAGAACTAAAGTTCCAAAGGATAATGATCGAGAGAAGTGTTTGAAAGCCATGATTATGAGGTACTTGTGGGTGTCAATGAAATGTGTGAATACTTTGCTCTCTTAACTTCCAAAAACTCCTAATATATTTGCTTTACGAAGAACTTAAAATGAATATCCATTCAAGAAAGAAATGATTTCGCTTGCCTAAACACTTGGTTAACAATGAAAATTTAGGTTTGAGAAATTATAATTAGTGATAGAAAACTACACTTGGTTAGGCAATGAGCTTGAGTGGAGCTATTCGAATGTGAATACTTTCTTGAATGAAATTGCAGGACAAGAGAATATGGGTATGATATATTCTCTCGAGCCGGTAAAACTTCTTTCTACTCAATCAAGCTCCATTTCATTCTCTTGATTTCTTGTTTGCTCAAGGACGAGCAAGTTCTAAACTTGGGGAGTTTATGGCTCGAGAATTTGTGATGTTTTTCAAGTGTTTATTATTTGGTTTTCACCGGATCTTTATCATTTCTCAGATAGTTCTATTGCTAATCCTTCAGAAGAGAAGAAAATCCATTTTTCCAATGTTTGGCAGGAAATATCATATATGGAAGGAAACCAAGGAGGATTAATGCAAATCAAGCTAATTGGAGCAACTTCCATGAAGAAACTCAAGCCACCGGATGCATCAGATCAAAAGTCGGCATTCCATACGACCACAAGCGCTCATATGAGTGGTCGTATGGAGTACCAACGGCTCCACCACGTCTATACAAGACACTTTCGTGAAGGGAACCAAGGTAGAAGAGAACCCTAGCCACCGCCAACACGTCCAGAACAGAGGAAGAGGAGATTCGAAGAACCTTTGGAGATATTCTTAGTTTTGGTCCTTTCATCTCCATCATCATCACCCCTTCGCTATTATATGAGGAATTCCAAGTTGTGAGAACAATCGTAACTGTATTCAATCTCATCGGGAGATCGAGACTATTTAAATTACCCATTTCATCTTATTGTGGATCCTCTCGGTATTATCGATATAGTTTTCATGGGTACTATCTTTGTTGTGATTGATTTCTCTCTTATGATGCATGAGTAATTCCCCATAGGCATGGGAGATGTGGGTGAGTGGTAAGGTTCATTTGTGTCTTATCTATATGTCGTCATTTGTATTTGTAGTAGTATGATCTATCTAGTAAATTGTTATACCGTGGTGAACCCTATGTGTGTTGTCCAATTTAAGAGCCCAGGCAACACGATTTAAAGACCTACACAAGTAACACATATTGTTTAGGAAATCTATGACCTTTGATGTGACAGGTGGAGATATTTATGAGGACCGAAGACAATACGAGATAACAGTGATCCATTAAACTTAATGCTTTGTTCCAGTCCAAGGATCTTAATTGTGGAAATGACCACTCTGTGACAATGGTGAAGCAGGACCATAGAATGTAATATAATCCCGTGAGGAGCATAACTTTAGGGTGATCCGCCTACAGAACACACATATCAAATACTATGAGTATAATACAAGGTAACTAGTATTACCGTCGCACTGGCACACTTGATATATTCTTACCATGATTTGAATTCTGTCCGCGCCTAATCTCTTCATTGCAGGAAACACAATTCTCATTTTCATTTATTTTATTTACTTATAAGAGTTTTTACCTTCGTTACTATAAACCTTTTACCCTCGTTACTCTAGTTTACTCATTTATTAGGACAATAGCAATATTTGCAGAAGCTCCAACAATTACTTCACACAAGAACTGTGACACCTTGTGTGTGAAATAAGCGGCACTATAAATACTCTCCTCTGCTCTTCTTTAGGTCGATTACTAATTGGATACTTCCGCAAAAGTGCTACACCACCCTGTTTGGCTTGCAGGCATCACATAACAAAGTCAATGTAGAGATGGGCCACATGTGTCAATGTGTATATCCTCTATGTACAAAGGTAGAGATGGGTTCACAACATGACACTTGCATTGCCACCCCGACATGGTGATCATGTTCCCTCACTGCTCCAGTGCACCACTCCGGAATGAGTTGTTCCTTGCACAAATATGGAGTGTTACCGTTGTTGGAGAAGTTGATAAGAACATCTTGACATGGTCAATGCTAATGCCACCACACGGTGGGGCTGGAGGCGTAGGGGAAGGTTGTGATAGAATACTGTGTGTTGGTAAGTATGAGAGTTGTCGTTGTTGAACGAGCTTGACCTAGAGATGGCGCGAGTCAACTACGGCGTGACCTCAAGCAAGTGAAGATGGTGTGAGATGGCGCAACTAGTTGTGACATGTCCCTTTTTACCAACATGTGCTCTCTCTCTCACACACACACACACACATTCCTTGATTGTGACCCGGAGGGCTAGAAGTCACTAGTGGCGTACTCGGGGATCTCATGTGATTCAAGAGTGGTAGGTCTTCATATCCGCACCTTCCCTTAGCTGAATCCTAGAGCTTGGTTCCGTGTGAGCGGCCGGGGATGCTAGATTTTGATGAATATGCATTGCCAAATGATCATTGGCTCGATGATTTTGTCGATAACGGTGGCACAAGTATCACACCTAGGAATTCAAGCGCTACGAGAGCTTTATGGACGAGTCATTCAACGAGAACAACCCCACGCAAACCAGTGTGTGGGGGGGGGGGAGGAAGAGAGGGAGAGAGAGTAATGTATATGGTAACAAAAAACAATGCCAAAACCAAGCATGTCAGCACAAAAACGGTTCCATCACAGCTGATTATTTCTTCAAGACCAAAGTTACTCGTTATTATCAGTTCTGTTTTCTTGGAAAGGAGCTTACACCGTCGGCCTATGTCGCATTGTGATGCACACAATCATCCTTTTATTAATTACTAAGCGGAGTACAAAATAAAGGCAATTACAGTCAAACCACTACAAGATATGAAAAACACCTACAGCTAAGTCAGCTTCTTCTACAACAATGAATTCAAGAAGCGATAAACGTCCTCACGCCGTCGTTAGCAGTTGAGGAGGGTGTTGAAATATATTTCCCGTCTCTCTCTCCATTAGCTCGGATTTTTGAATAAGTTGGCTGTAGCATGAATTCAATATGGTATCAAAGCCAAGAGATCTTGAGTTCAAGATCCTGCCAACGCAGTATTAAATAAAATGATTCTGCGGCTTACATCGATCTCACGCCTAAGAACTAAAATAGCCTAGACATGAGGGAGAGTGTTGAAATATATTGCCCGTTTCTCTTCATCAGTTCGGATTTTTGGATGAGTTAACTGGAGCATGAATTCAATAGAGGGTAAGGTTTCAACAACAAAATTAGTCGAGTGACAAAAAAACACTATTGTGTTAGTTAGAAGACAAAAATACACTACTTCTATTTTCTATATACAAGTTTTGCGTGTCTTTAGTCAAATTTGAACGAGCTAAATTCGTAAATAATTATCCAATACTTTGTTCTCTTTTTTCCAACAAGGAGCCAATATTTTGCTCTCTTTTTTCAACGAGCCAATTTTTTGTAGACGCCTGGCAAAAGCTTACCAGTGTTGATTCGGGTAAACAACCAGAGACATGCTCTCACATAAATGGCGACCAACTTTTGCTATTTGGCTAAAGGAAAAGGTTAAGGTCCTAGCCACCAGGGCTTGTTCAACGAGTCTTGGCCGTCGATTATAAGTCAAATTAATCGCAACTAGTGGCTAATCTACGTTAGACGCCAGAGACCGTATCCATGCGTATCTCGCAGAATGGGTTGGTAATCGAGCTAAAGAAAGAATCCATGGTTAGTGCTAAATGGCATCAGAGGAGCACAGATTTCAAAAAGGGGGAGACAGAGGTAGATTAAGATCAACGCAGAGCATCAATCGGTTGAGTCAGTACTAATCCTTGATCGTGGACCTGCTTCGATGCTTAATTAGCCCTACTTAGTAGACAATTCATGTTGGGTGAGTCCCACGCGAAAGAATGAAAAAAAAGTTACTATAGTATTGTTTTCTCCAACCAAAGTTCGACAGTGCGACGGCCCCACCCGTCCCTTTGCCGGCGGCGGGAAGTTCTGGGGGAGGCCGAAAGTATCTGGCGGGCGGAGGCGACGACGACGACGAGGAGAAGTCTTCTACATGGACGCCCAAAATTTCATATATGTTTGAATCAGATGGTTCGGTCATTTTTAGACCTCTATCGCAGCCGTTCAAATTGCGTTGGATCGATCCGGACGTCCAAAATCCTCTGGTCAGGCCAAATCAGGGGCGGTTAGGGGAGTCTTGATGCCTGTCATGTCAATGTCCGACAATCCAGTCTCACTTAAAACCCTAGTCAAGGCTTGATGTTACTCACTTCGCTCCGTATTCATGGAGGCTCGCTAACTCCCCTGTCTACCAACATTCCCATCCCATTTTCTCCTATTTCCTACACTTCCGCCGTCGTTGCCGCCGTAGCCGATCTCACCGTTGTCGTCCACCGCCATGGCCTGAGAGAAAACGACATGGTAAGATGTTAGCGAGCATTGCACCGAAATCCCAACGGAGGTCCACGTCGCGGATGCCCAACAGGCGTCTGGCCCGCATTGCAGGGGGGGTTCGAGCTTGGAAGAGGAGGAGGCGGTGGCCGTTGACATCATGGATCTTGAGGCAGTCATCATCTTCTCCATGCCGGTGGCGGAGGAGCAAGTCCGACATGCGCTACTGAAGGAGCATCGCGTGTCAGAGGCCCAACTGGAGGTGGAGTGCGCGGATGCCGCATCCATGGCAGTGCTCCTTGCGGATATGGACCTCCTCCACGAGAATCGAGCGGTCTATGCGGCCGCAGAGTCAAGCATCAGCACGGCGTCGTCTTCACGGAGCTAGAGCATGATGAGGCCGCCGCTGCTTCTCCGTTGCCTCCCGTATTCTTCAGGATGCCGTGGATTGGGTCCGCCGCCGATGACAACAAAGCCGACAACTTTGGGGGGGGGGGGGGATGTCGGTCTCACCTTCGACGGAAAGGAGTTGGATTTTGGAGTAGCTTTTATTTGATTGTTTTTGTGGTATAAAATGTATGAACTATCTGTCTATCTATCTATCACGTTGCATGGGTTGATGCATGTCTTTTTTTTTAGGATAACGGTGGATGGTCAGTGCTCGGACGGACATCGATGAACACATTCGGACGTGTCCATAGATATTTGGGGCATCAGTTTGATAATTGTTTATTTTTTGGAACGTTTTATGATCGTTGTTGGAGACGTCCCGAGGAACTTTTGAAGAAAAGAGGATGCTGCACTGCCGGCGTGTCCGCCGTCTTACGTACGTCGTCGCCGCTCACGAACCTGAAAGTACATGTGTTGTCTTGCTTTAGAAAATCAGAAGTGGTCCTGCTAGCTAGCGGATAGAATAGATTCGGCGCACTCAAAACGATGGCGCTGCCAGCTTCTCCCCGTAGTCTGCACGCTCGCCATCGACATGATCACCCGTGCACTCAACGTGGTGAAAACGACCAACAATAACGACCCGCCCCTCACTTCCTTGGAAGCGTCGACGCGCACGAACAAGCAACGTGCACAGGACCGAACGTTGGAAATATTTCCCCGGTCAGTCCCACTATCCGTCTACCCCATAGCTGGTTTTCGCTTTGCCGAACCATTCAAGATTCTGTAGCTTCTGTTTGAACCGTGTTCACAAGAAGAACATGATACCTCTGCTTTTCTTAGCACGGGCGCGTGCGAGACCGATGCCTGCATCAGATGAGATTTCAGGATCGCCGCGTGAATAGTGACACCGCAGCTCGTGAGCGCTATGTCTCAGCTGCCATGTGAAATGTCGCATTAAAACCACCGTGGAAAGGAGGCGCCCATCGTGATCTTTCTTCAGGTGTGTATGTCTCAGGTCCACGGCCATGCATGCATCGTCGGAAGGAAAGCTGCATTTCCCCCGTGAACCGGCAGAGTTGTACAGAAATCTCTCTTTCATAGAAAAGGCAGCACAGAGGTACGGATCAGATGTCTGATCGACGTCAAGAAAAGGTAAGGTCGGTACGGCAAATGTGTCACGGGGATGCGCTGGCAATGGCGAGCAAAATTTTAAGGAACCTTTTTTTTTTCTTGGGGGCGATCACCTGCTCCACGACATAATAACTGAGCTTGCCAGTAGGCTACCAAAGATATAGCTGGGTTGTCCAGCCACCATCCTTTTCGGGCAAATCTATAGTCTCGCTTGTTCACAAGACAGGAATTTCACGCGGTTGGACCAATGCGAACGTCTGAAACGGACACAGTCCGCCAACAGTGATACGGAGTCCTACGCATCGAACGTCCTGACACACCTCAAACAAAATTTAAACAAATTGAACATATTTCATGCAAACTGGAAGATTTTCGTTTAAACCATACCAATTTCTTTTTTACATATGTCAACAAACAAAACCGGACCCCACTTTTTTACCTAGTCTAGACCTTTGTCGCCATCCGTGTTTCACGTCCTGTCTTCCCCATGTTCGACAAATGCAACAGCCGTGAGCTTCACAGTCCGCTGTGTGGATGACGCCGGAAATGGATGGACCAGCCTCGTCTTGCTATGGCAAGGCGCGAACCATGGCGCGACATGGACGATGCCGAGCTGGTGATGTCCGCGGACGCCTGTGCCTTGATACGTCTTCAACGTACACTACAAAAAAAATACACTCCCGTGATGATACGTGTTTGTCACAGTAGGCCGCTTTTTTTGTCATGCATGTACATCCATGACGATTTTATGACAGAATCAAGATAGTCATAGCTGTGCTGTCGTAGAAGTGTTCCATGACATTACCAGAATTATCATTACGGAAGTGTCCACTTCCATGACGATAATCGCGCGTCACAGAAGTGCTTTCGTCAAGAGTGCCCGACACGTGGCATCCACCGTAATCTTAACGCCGTTAAGCTATCGAGTCGGGTTTTGGATCCGATAACCCGCTAATGGCCCGACCAATGGGGATTTTCCACGATAAAATCATCATTGGCCGGAGGAGACACGGTCGACTCAGATTGGCACAGTGTCACTCATCCAATGGGCGAGACACGCCTATGATATGTTGACACGTGGACCGGCCCATCAAGTTTAAATGGACCGGTCCAAATAAAGGCCCACAAGATTTTGCGGACAACAATAGGCCGGCCCAGCTAAAGGCCCACGAGATTTTGCGGACCATAATGGGCTGGCCCAGCTAAAGGCTCATAAGATTTTGCGGGCCATAGTGGGCCGGCCTAGGTAAAGGCCCACAAGATTTTTGTATGCCATAATGGGCCGCCCTAGGTAAAGGCCCACAAGATTCTTGCGGATCATAATGGGCCGACCCAGCTAAAGGCCCACGAGATTTCGCCGACATTAATGGGCCGGCCCAGCTGTAGGCCCACAAGATTTTGAGGACCCTAGTAGGTCGGTCCATTAACTGGCTGCCATGTTTTGGGCCAAATCCCGGCCCATATTTCATCCGGTCCATTAATGGCCTACCACGTTCTGGGCCTAATAATGACCCATATGAGATCCGGCCTGTTAAAAGCCTACCACGTTCTGGGCCAAATTACGGCTCAGATCAGGTCCGGCCCTTTAAGAGGCTTTGGGCTAAATTATGGCCCATATCAGATTCGGCCCGTCAACTGGACAATATGCTTTTGGGCCCACTTGCTAAAGGCACATTTAGTAATTCAGCCTGATATTAGTTTTGGCCTATTAAGGGCCCGTTTAACATTTCGGCCCTATATTAATTTCGGCCTGTTAAAAGCCCGTCATATAGTTGGGCCTAACTACGGCCCGGTTTGCATCCGACCGCCGCAAACCGATATCCGATTGGGCCAAACAAGGACCGAGACAATTTTGGCTCGTTAAAGCTCGTGATTTTGATTCACGTAATCATGGGTCGGGTCCATTTCGGCTCTTTGCCGCCCGTGAGCTGTTCGGCACATTTCAGGCCCAACCTACTTCTCAGCCTCCTAAAAGCCCATTAAGTTTTCTTGCGGAAAGAGGGCCGGGGGTTACTCGGCCTATTAAAGGCCCGAATCTACTAGTGGGCTGGTTTACTTTTGGCCTTTTAACGAACCAAGATGACGGGGCCCATGATGCGGATCATACATCTTGATTGCATGACGGCTCGATTATGTACCGTAATTTTACGGTTTGGCCAGTTTACTGCGAAGATAGGATATATATACAGTAAAATAACTGCAGCATCATGAATAAGAAAAAACCTAGACTATACAATAAAGAAATTACGGCATATTACATCCACTGGGCATCAAAGTTCGCCACTATGATAATAAAGCACAAGCAGACAACAGATTACATACACTGGGCATCAAAGATCGCCACCAGTGCAAATAAACATGCTGACAAAATAATATACAAAACCGATAGTGTTGGGGATATAACTATTTGTGTAAGCCGCCCAGAAGGGGCCGGGTTACGCAAAGAAGACTCACCAGAAAGAAGCCCAAGACCAAGCATGAAGATAGGCGGTTCAGTAAAGGGCTTAAGGCCCACAGGCGACTTAAAGCACGTTGTAGTAAACCGCCATAATGGCATGACTTGTATCATAAGGTAGATTTAACTAGTCACCAAGCGGACATCGCTTATAAGCCGCCGAATCAGAAGGCATGTATGCCAACTCGTGTATATAAGGGGGCGACCCGCTGGCGGCTTAGGGCAAGAAACAACTCATCGAGAACCGGGCATAGCGTATCTCGCTGCCCGGTCATCGAAACATCAATACCAACCCAACTAGACGTAGGCCTTACCTTCATCGTAAGGGGCCAAACTAGTATAAACCTCTCGTGTCCTTTGTCCCGATTAACCCCTTCAAGCTTCCTAGTTGCGATGGCTCCACAACTAAGTCCTTTCACGAGGACATCTGATGTGACAATTCCACGACAATTGGCGCCCACCGTGGGGCCAGCGCACGGTGGATTTGAGTTCTTGAAGGGCAACTTCGAAGGGCTCAAGGGATACGTAGTGGGCCGGATGACCAAGAGTCGTCGCGGCAAGATCTACATCGACGACGAAGGCTGGGGTCCCGACGCCGACTCAGTTGAGTACGGGTACCAGGTCCCCTTCGGCGGAATCCACGTCTTCATTGGCCGGATCGGTGAGCCGGGCCCTGAGCCGGACAACTGCACCGACCTCGTCGAGACGGCTCAGCGTGCGAGGAAGACCCGGATTCAACCTGTTATGAAGCGTGCCTTCGTGGGCTGCATCCACGGAGAGGAACTCTCTGAAGGATCTGGAGATGGTGGTGAGACGGTCGTCCTCTCAGACGGTGATTCGTCCGCCGGCTCAACAGATTCGCTGTACCAAGTGCAAAACGGCGTGGTCGGGGGATGTTCCGACGGCACCAGTATTCCGGACCCCTGTGAGCTGCCAAGATGGGCCGGAGTCTTTATGGCTGGGACTCAACCCGGCTCAAACTCTACAGCCGCTGCAGCAATAACGTTCGGGATAGGAGCAACCGGGGCAGGTGGCCCCGTGCGCCCGCCGGCTCAGGTGCTGATGGATCTCATGGACAAGCTTACGATCCTGTTAACCGCGATGGTTATTCCCGCGAATAAAGATGAGCATGACGCGGAGGTGGCACGGGTGCATGAGGAAATAGCTCAGGCCAAGGAGGCCTTGGTAGCTGAGGACATTAGGTTAGCCACAGAGCGGGCGGCTCTAGACGCCCGGGCGCAGCGGCTACAGTCAGAAGCTTACCAGCTCACGATGAGCTTGAACGCGTCCAATGAGGTGATGAGGAGGAGACATCAGAAAACCCAATCCCGTTTGCCTCCAAATTACGACCCTCAGGTTCTTTTTGCTACACCCGGAGCCGGCCCAAGTAACCCGCCAGAGACCAATCATTTTATGACAGCCGGAACAGGAGGGTCGGCTCAGCCTCGGGAGATGGCACCTCCTCATGTGAGCATGGCACCGCCGCGTTATGTGCCGACGCCGCCGGGTCACTTTTCCAACCCCATGGAGAACTTAATCGCGGCTTCGGCGTGTTTGGCGGCTCTTCCCATGGACGGTATGACCCAACAACGGTGGAGACCCGGAGGGTCAGAGAACTTCTCCAGACGGCCTTAGCTCAGCAAGAGACCTATTCTTACAGCCGGGACAGGATTCATTCAACTTCTCCGCCTTGGTTAGCACATCGAGAAGCTGCGCGGCGCCGGATACCTATCCAGCGACATCGCGCACCGGCTGCCTGACGAGGGGCAGCTCATCCCCACCCCCAGTGCCTCATGAGAGGGTCGATTTCTTCCCCACTTCCTCCATGGATCGGGCTTCCCACTTCATCCCTTCGTCCGGGGCTCATGTACTACTACGGCTGGACTTCCACGATCCGGGCGCCAAACTTCATCCTCAACATCTCGGCATTTATCATCGTGCGAGGCCTTCCTTCAGATCTAGCCCCACTTCGCTTGTGGCTAAAGACCTTCAATGTTGTCAAGGTGGTGAAGGGCGCCCAAGCGGAGTGCGGAGGCGCCATGGTGGGCAAAATGCCCAACGCCATCCGCTCGAGGGTGCCTTTGTGGAGTCCGTCAAGGGTGGCAATCGGGGTGGTTCTACATCACCGAGCCACGTGACTTAAATGGGCAAGCAGCCCCGAGTTCAGATCTGTATCCCCATGCAGCTCACCTCCGGAAAGAGAAGGGCTTGCTATGGGGTAGTTCGAGGAGCCGACAGACTCCACCCTGCCTCTAGACCCTGTGAACAAGAAGCTTAAGCTTGTCAACGTGATCCAGTCATGCTCGTCCACGGATTCTCCCCGCCAACAACGGGCCTTCAATTTGTGGGAGTTTGATCCGCACAAAGACCGACTCGAGCGGCTCTTCGACACGACGTCTGAAGCTGCTTGGAGGGTGCTGTTCAAGGGCGGAGAAGCCCCGCATCCGCAAATCAAGATCGCGGATTCAAGACGGCGCGCCGCCGGAGAGGTAAGCTTTACTATCCTTTATGGGACACTTATTTTTTTCATAGTTTGACTCCATGTGGGATCTAAAACTCCCAATGCCTTTAACAGGACTGGCAGAGGACGTTCGGACAGGTTAACTGTCCATCTCCCCTTCCTGAAGACCCAGCGGACACCCGTTTGATGGGGCTACTGGTTCCGGCCCTTTACCTGGTGCCGGAGAAGAAGGCCAAGAAGAAGACCACGGGAACCCGAAGGAGTTCCCGGCGCCAAGTGGTATCGGACTCATCGTCCGATGGCTCCGAGGCAGACTCCTCCCCCGAAGACGAGGAGGAGAAAGAGGACTCCCCCCAGGAGGGGGAGAGAAGAAGAGGAAGGCTTCCCTAACGGGGGAGGCCGAAGGGTCCAAGAGGGGAAGGACCCTTCCTCCGGACAGCTCCGCCAACGTCGATGACGGTGACAAGGGGTGGCCCTCAAGGGCCAAGCCCCCGGCAAGATCGTAAGTATCCGGATTCCTAAATGATTTATAATTTCTCTTTTTTGCCACACAATGTCCTTCTAATGCCGCATACAACCTGTAGTCTGGCCGAGGACGATTTTCCCGCTTCTTCGAGCGGGTCCTTGGCTCCGTCGGATGTGGATTCCATTCCGACCGCCTCCACCCTCGTGATGCCGAGGACGCCGAGGTGGGATCCTGTGAGGGACCCGCCAGAGGGGAGGCTTTGAGGTGCCACAGGCAACCTCTCGGACTTCGTCACGATTCGCACCGAACCCGCAGGGTTCCGGAGTCCGGCAGGCGGCCCCTTCGTAAGAAGGGCAAGACCGTGACACCGGCGGCCTCCGCCCAACCGGAGGCACCGGACAACTTGTTGGAGGTGCTTAACGGCGCTTCCATCGAGGAAGAACACCGCACTATTATGAGTGCGGTGATTCAGAAGGTTCAGCTTGCCAAGAGCGGGCTGACCGAAGCCTGCAGCAACCTTCTAATAGGCTTTGAGGTAAGACGTTTTAAAATATGTAATGTAATACCGCATAGACAGTAGCCCCTGATGCTCGGTTCGGTGTTCGGAAAGAAAAGCCGGACTGAGGATCTAAAAAGATATACGCAGGAGTTCTAAAAATTATGTCAATATGGGATTGCAGGCTGCGCTGCTCACCTCTGCCGCATTGACTGTGGAGGTCAGTGCTTTGAAGCAGGACCTCGAGCGGTCCGAGAACAAGCTCGTCCTTGCCAAGAAGCAGCTCGAGGACAAAGAAGGTGAGTAACACCGTATTAAATTTGTACCTTACAGAAAAGGATTTTGGTTGCAATAGAAATAACAAGGATAACGTGGGCACTACAGGGGCCACGAACAAGGTGGCGACCCTGAAGGAGGCCATGTCTGTGGCCGAACGTAATGCGGCTGCGGAACGAGCAGAGCGAGAGAAGCAGGAGGCGCGAGTGGCGGAGGTGCGGCAAGAGCTCCAGGCTCTAATGGAAAAGCATGAGAGTTTGGAGCGCGACTCGAAGACTCGAGAGTCCGAGCTTGCCTCGGCTCTTGAGAGTGCCAAAGCCGCTAAGGCTGAGGCCCATAAGGCCCTCCAGGAGATTGAGGCGGTGAAGAAAATAGCGGCGGGTAAGGCATTTTTCATGCAAAGCAAGCATGTTAAAGTGAATTACCCACACTTACCCAAATTGAGCTCTCCAGGAGCGTTTGCAGATCTTCCACGCAGCGTGTCCGATGTTGCCGCATTCTATCGGGCCGAGGAGGGAGCTCAATGGAGAAGGTCTTCGTCTCAAGATGTTGAGGCCGGACATCCGGTGCCTTTAGCGACCAGGTGAAGCACCTGGTCGAGCTCCACAAGGTAGCCGAAAGCAGCCATGAAGGGCCTCATAGTCCGGCCAGGCCTCAAGAGTTCATGCCCGGGAGCTACTTGACATGGTGCGGCGGCTGGTGGATGTGTCCTCGGGTGGAAGTCATCAAGCGCCTCCGCCAGCATTGAAGGTGCCTGTCGGCCCTTGCCCGCAAAAGGTGCACCGGGCAGGCTGGATGCCGAGAGGCTTCGACGGATCAGCCGCCGGCGGCAAGGAGTATCGCACGCCAAATGTATTATAAGAGTGTCTGAAGGGTGCCCGCAAGATTGCGGATGAGTGACCAAAGATGTAATATTTGAGTAGACTCGCAATGTGTTATCCTGTCGCTGAAAACTTTGTTCAGATCGCTAAGCAACGCTTATTAATTTAAAATATTATCTTCAGGCGGCCGCTTATCAAATCGAGAGATGGCAAGTCGTCGCTTCAAATTTCCATGCCACGAGTGTTTGGGGTGTTCGATAAATTTGAGCACTCTTGTTCCCATTTTTGGGTCCATCTAGGAGGCGCCAACACAACGAACAAGGCAACCAGACTTATAATGCTTGAACACTCTCACTTAGCCATAGAATTCTATAATTTTAAATTTCGTGAAGCCCCTAGTGTTCGGAAGACCGAGTTCGGGCGCTATCCATGCCTCGGGCGGACACACGGTTCCTCGCTCTAAGCGGCATAAGTCTTTAGGGACTCGAAAAGACCTCTCGAACAATGACCAGCTCTCGCCTTATCATGACGGTCGGTTTTAGCTTTCTCCATCGAGGTGCTCGCCCAGCTCAACCGGGCGCAATCACAAGTGGTTCTCCCAAAGGCTACCTTAGCCGACTTAACGGAACGTAAGGTACCAAAACATGGGAGCCGAGCAAACCCAACTATCGACCCAAGACATGATTCGAGCCGATGCATATAGTGCTATAAGTTCGGGTGCCGACTTGTGAAAGTGTTCGGACTTATCACACCATAATGCGGGGAACATAAGCCCTCGGTATTCGGCCGCACTAAAGTGTACGGATGCAAAACGTCATAAATGAACATATATGTAAGAAAGGAATGCAATGATAAGCAAAAGTGATGCATCGTTTATTCAAGGAATTACGCCATGAGTGCGTAACGATACAAATAGTGCGGTAAGCAAGGGTTTGGACTATTAGACATGTCCTCTCCGTGGGTAGGCTGCGGAATGGTGTATTAAACAGATTTAATGCTCATAATGGAGACCACCGAGTGTTTGTCGTAGCCATTGTCCCTCCCTGGCTGTTGCATCGTGAGTTCGGCAGATCTACTGCCGGACAGGGCCTCTGGTGAACGGAGTCCTGTGGATAAAAAATAAAAAAAGGAAAAGAAAAAAAAGATTGACACACTTGGGAGCCCCTGGTGTGGTTGAGCCGCACTCTGGGCCTGTCGTGGTCGTGCCCCTCCCCCTATGCCCATGGTATCTCCAGAGCGTAATCATGTACGTGAAGGGCTCGTCTTGCAATCATGCAAGGGCTGGGGTTGGGGCCGCATTGCTATGCGTGCTCGGAACGTGCCAAGTGGTCTTGATGTATATTACTCCGGGCGCGTTTGTCCATGTCCGGTCGTTTAATGGCCGGACTCGAAAATTGCCTTAAGAGGCTGCTCTGTACTTCTGCCGCGAGAGCCGCTGTGTATTCCTCCATTCGCAGGGAGCGTTCAGTGTTTCCATTGACCGTGATGACTCCACGAGGGCCTGGCATCTTGAGCTTAAGGTATGCATAATCGGCACCGCTGAACTTTGCAAACGCGTTCGCTCGAAAGCAGAGCGTGATAGCCATCGCGAACGGGAGTATGTCAAGATTAACTCTCGCCGAAATTATCCGGGATCCAAAGACCACTTCCAGCAGGACCGAGCTGCATAATTGGCCTCAACACCGGTATGACGCCTTTGAAGGTCGTCTTTGTAGGTTTAATCCTTGAGGGTCTATGCCCATCTTGCGACCGTATCCCGACAAAGCAGTTTCAAAGCCGCCGCCGTCCATCGACTCTAGTGAGGTGAAATCCATCGACGATTGGGTCTAAAACCAATGCGCAAATCCGCCATGGTGGATATTAGTGGGTGGTCCTTCAATCGAAAGTGATCGGCAAGAGGACCATGGATTGAACTGGGCGATCGCTCCATCGCATATACGCCCCTTGCGCACGCTCGCTCCCTCTTGGGTATGTGGGTTGCGATATCATGTTTACCGTCCGCACTTGTGGGGAAAACCCTTCACATCTCTTCGCTCGGGCGGCCGGTCTCTTCCTCGCCATCGCTATGCAGCCCTTGTCATTGTTTTCGCAATTAACTTGCTCGCTTGCTTGAACACCCAACAATCCATGTTGGTGTGATTAGTGGCTTTTCGGGGTGCCATGTATCCGCAAGAGCGGTCGAGTATTCGGTTCAAATTGACGGACCCGAGTAGTTCGTTTAAATGGCTTTTTCCACGACCGGTTTAGAGCCTCTGAATCCGCGCTGATCGCCAGATCTTCGATGTTATCGCCATTACCGCGGCGCTTTGTTTTTGTTACGACGCGACCGCCATTGCGGTCCTTGTTGTCCTGACCGCCGTAATTTTTGCCGAGGTTGTTATCATGGGCTAGCCACTGTCCTCCCCCGCATGTATGGGTCATGAGTGATGTGAGGGCTGCCATGGATTTCGCTTTTCTGCCCTAGGTGCCGGGCCAGCCACTCATCGCGGATGTTATGTTTGAAGGCTGCGAGGGCCTCGTGATCCCAACAATGACAATTTGATTTTTCTTTGTTAAGAACCGTGTCCAGAACTGTCTGGCCCATTCGTCTGGCTGCTGAATTATGTGGCTTAGGTCATCGGCGTCTGGTGGTCACACATATGTGCCCTGGAAATTGTCAAGAAATGCGGCTTCCAGGTCCTCCCAACACCCAATTGACTCTGCTGGCAAGCTGTTAAGCCAATGCCGAGCTGGTCCTTTAAGCTTGAGTGGGAGATACTTGATGGCGTGGAGATCGTCACCGCGGGCCATATGGATATGAAGGAGATAATCTTCGATCCAAACCGCGGGGTCTGTTGTGCCATCGTAGGATTCGATGTTTACGGGTTTAAACCCTTTAAGGATTTGATGATCCATTACTTCATCTGTGAAGCATAGTGGGTGTGCGGCGCCTCTATACTGGGCAATATCGCGACGTAGCGCCAGAGAGTTTTGTCTGCTGTGTTCGGCCCGGCCGGAGTTGCTGTATCCGGCGCGAAGGTAGTCGTCGTGGATCGTGGGGCGCCCACGTGATCCGTAGATAGATCTTGATTGTCTTGCCTTATCCTCCAAAGACGCCTCGCAAGTCCGGCGATTCCCCGCGGGCTTCGCTGAGCGCACCGGGTACGGTTCGTGGAGGGCTTAGATGCCTCTCTGTCGCGCCATGAGGTGGTCGGTCTGCCAGACAGCGCCGGTGATGAAGGTTTATATGCTTCCTCCTATAATCGGGGAGCAACTTGCGCTTTGGGTAGCTTTTGAGGGCATTCGAGTTCATGCTCTTCGGCCCCGAGGACCTCGGTCCATCCGCCGGCCAGCAGGTCTTGATCAGCTCAAGCTGCTGCTGCTTTTTCTTTAGGTTGTTTGCCGTGGCCATTAGCCTGCGTTTAAAACGCTCTTGTTCGACGGGATCCTCGGGCACGGCGAATTCATCGCCGTTGAGGCTTGCCTTGTCTCCCGGAGGAGGCATGTAATTGTCATCCTCTATCTCCTCGTCCCGCTCTCTCTTGAGGGCTGGCTTCTCCGCCTCCCTCTGTCTGAATCTTGCCGGAGGGGTTGTCTTCGCACTCTCTGGGGTGTTATTATCTCCGTGCTGGAATCTCCATTCTGCTGTGGCGAGATTTAGAGCAGCGCCACGACGCCGGGCGCTTGGGCTGTTTCTTAGAGGAATCTGCCTCCGCGCTTCTTCGCCGTCCCCATCCTTTGGGATGTCCACCATGTATATGTCGATGACGAGGTGGTCTTCCAAAGGCCCCGTAGGTGCTGGTTCTTGATCGTCTCCGGCATCGTCGTCCATACCGTCGATGTCTTCGGAGTCGTAGTCTAGCATGTCGGTTAGATTGTCGACAGTGGCTACAAAGTGGGTGGTGGGAGGGTTTTGAATTTCTTCGTCATCCGCATCCCAACCATCCTGACCGCAGTCCGGCCAGGACTCTCCTGATAACAAGAGATACTTTAGCAAATTCAGGATGTCACCAAAGGGTGAGTGCTGAAAGATGTCCGCAGCGGTGAACTCCATGATCGGCGCCCAATCGGATTCGATTGGCAGGGGCGCAGGAGGTTCGGAGTCCGGCACCTTGGAGTCACGAGCTTTGCAAGGGAGAAGGTCAGTATTCGGCTCCATTGCCGTAGAAGTTGCAGCCCCCGAGGCGGTGTCCAGCCACTTGTCCTCGACTGCGGGTCGGGTTCAACTATGGGTCGAGCGGACTCGTGTGCGGCCTCCGTGGTACCGTCCGTGGCAGAGCTAAATCATGCCCATCGTGACAGCGGCGTGCTTTCGGTGTGGCTCGAATCCATCGAAGATCAAATCTCCGCGATATCACCGTGAAGTTTAGGCTTCCAAATCGACTGATGGCCAGGGCGTAGCTTAATCTGCTCCAGATGGCCAAGTGAATTAGCCCGCAGCAAAGCCGCCAACACGAAGATCTGTCCGGGAGAAAAGTCTCACCGGACTGCGTTGTTGTTGATTGAAGAAGCCATCAAGCCTATCGGTGACGACACGCAGGAACTCTCAATGAAAGCACCAATGTCGTGTCAAACCGCGGATCTCGGTAGGGGTCCCGAATCAAGCGTCTAGGCGGATGGTAACAGAGACAAGGGACACGATGTTTTACCAGGTTCGGGCCCTCTCGATGGAGGTAAAACCCTACTCCCGCTTGATTGATATTGATGATATGGGTAGTACAAGAGTGGATCTACCACGAGATCAAGGAGGCTAAACCCTAGAAGCTAGCCTATGGTATGATTGTTGTAATGGTTGTTCGCCCCACGGACTAAAACCCTCCGGTTTATATAGACACCGGAGAGGGCTAGGGTTACACAGAGTCGGTTACAATGGTAGGAGATCTACATATCCGTATCGCCAAGCTTGCCTTCCACGCCAAGGAAAGTCCCATCCGGACACGCGACGATGTCTTCAATCGTGTATCTTCATAGTCTTGGAGTCCGGCCGATGATGATAGTCCGGCTATCCGGACACCCCCTAGTCCAGGACTCCATCAGCGGTGGAGACCCGGAGGGTCAGAGAACTTCTCCAGACGGCCTTAGCTCAGCAAGAGACCTATTCTTATAGCCGGGATAGGATTCATTCAACTCATCCGCCTTGGTTAGCACCGCCTCATCAGAACCGGAGCCCAAGTTACAGCAGGCACATGGAGTCTGAAGCCTTGTCAAGCAACGCCCAACGCCGTAACCAGTCGGGTGGCTATCATCCGGTGCAAGACCGAGTACGTCAGGAGAACGAGCGGGCGGCTCAGCTAGTGGCTCAACAGACGGCACATCAAGATTTCCCAGAGTATCCAACGACTTCTGTTGAGACGGGAGTAGCCACTAGAACCGGTGGTGTTCCTTGTCTGGTACCGGCTTTGCGTAATGTGCGGTTGCCCAAGGACTTCAAGGGACCTTGAAAGGTGCCGAATTACACGGCCGACTTGCAGCCCGGAGCTTGGATCGAAAGTTATGAGATGGCTATGGAGTTATTGGAAGTCAGCGACGCGGTGATGGCTAAGTACTTCACCATGATGTTAGATGGAACAGCCCGGTCCTGGTTGAAGGGTTTGCCACCCAATTCCATTGGTTCATGGGCAGAACTGAAAGCCCGTTTCATCCAGAACTTCAAAGACACTTGTAAGCAGTCTATGTCAATTGTGGACTTGACAAATTATAAGCAGGAGGAAGGTGAATCTACGACTCATTGGGTACGCAGGGTCAAGGAGATAATACATTCATCTGACAAGATGGATGTCGGCTCTGCAGTCCTCATGTTGGAGAAGAATTGCCGTTTTGAGCCGCTGAGGCAGAAACTGGGGCGCCTTAAGCGTGATTGCAACGATATGGGAACGCTGATGGCGGCTTTAGTCAAATATGCCGATTCTGATAGTACCAAGGATCCCGCGTCTGATGAGGAAAAGACCGGAAAGGGAAAGAAGAACGGCAATGGAAAGGGTCAGCAGCATAACCCGATGAATCGAGGAGGCAATAAGCGTAAGGCGGATGGTAACCCGGAGTTTGTGGCCAATGCCAATGCGCAAGGTAACAATCAGAGACGTAAGGGTAAGCCGCCTCGATCCGGCGGGTCAGGCCCATCTCTTGAGTAGCTACTCAATGAGCCCTGCCCGAGACACGGCACCAGGGAGCGTCCCGCCACACACCTGTGGAAAGATTGCGCGATCATGAAAGCATTTAAGAATTCCAACACCTTTTATGGCAATAATGGGTCTGGTGGCGGTTCAGGGGCTGACGGTTTTCATGGCCCAGCGGCGTCCAGTTCCGCCAGGACGCTAAGGCGGCTATAATCAACAGCATTCTGATCAAGGAGAGCAGCTGCAGCAGAAGTCGGGTTATCAAAGCAATCCGAAGCAGTTGAATGGTGGGCAGTACCACGTGTTTACCACTAGCTTATGCAAACACGACCAGAAGGTTCATAAGAGGGCCGTGAATTCTGTTGAGCAGGCAGTTCCTCGTTACTTGAGGTGGTCAGAACAGCCCATTGTATGGAGTAGAGAAGATCACCCTTCATGGGTCGATAATCCGGGCCAGTTGGCCAAGGTGGTAGCGCCTCAGGTTGGTGGATATAAATTCACTAAGGTACTCATGGACGGAGGTAGTAGCATCAATATCCTCTATTATGAGACCTTTCGACGCATGGGATTAACTGATAAGAATCCGAGGACATCCAACACTGTTTTCCATGGAGTGGTTCCTTGTAAGTCGGCTTACCCAGTTGGCAAGATTGAGCTGGAGGTGGCCTTCGGAGATGAATATGACTCCAGGGCTGAGAAGTTGACGTTTGAGGTGGTCAAAATCAGGAGCCCATATCATGCTCTGTTTGGGCGGCCGGCTTATGCCAAGTTCATGGCATGGCCGTGTTATGTTTATTTGTAGCTCAAAATGCCGGGTCACAAGGGCACCATCACTGTGCATGGAAGTCGGAAGGTAGCATTGGAATGTGAAGAAGGCGATGCGGCTTATGCTGAGTCTGCCTGTGCAGCGGAAGAGCTCAAATGTTATCAAGATAATGTTGACCCAACTGATATGACCTCCCTAAAGAAACCAACTACAGAGCATGACCCGGCGTTGAAGTTTAAATCGGTCGCCGAGACGAAGCTTGTTCACTTTACCCCAGGTGACTCTTCTAAGCAATTCAGCATTAGCAGCAATTTGGATCCCAAATAGGAAAGCGCCCTCATCGAGTTCATCCGTGAGAACCGGGACATCTTTGCATGGAAACCTTCTGACATGCCGGGTGTACCGAGGGAACTCGCTGAGCACACTCTCAATATTGATCCAAAGTATAAGCCGGTCAGGCAGTTCCTTCGATGTTTTAATGAAGAGAGACGGAAAGCTATTGGAGAGGAAGTCGCCCGGCTCTTAGCGGTCAGGTTCATTATTGAAGTTTTTCACCCGGAGTGGTTGGCTAACCCGGTGCTTGTCCTCAAGAAGAACGGCACTTGGTGGATGTGTGTGGATTACACGGACTTAAACAAGGCTTGTCCGGCTGATCCCTTTACTCTTCCCCGTATTGATCAAATCATCGATGCTATGTCGGGTTGTGAACGTTTGAGCTTCTTGGATGCTTACTCTAGTTATCATCAGATCAAAATGGCAGTTAAGGACCAGGGAAGACGGCTTTCATCACTCCGTTTGGGGCCTTCTGTTATGTATCTATGCCGTTTGGACTCAAGAGTGCTCAGGCGACTTACCAGCGATGTGTGCAGAACTGTCTGCACGATCAAATAGGGCGTAATGTTCATGCTTATGTAGATGACATCGTGGTGAAGTCTAGAGAGAAGGAAACCTTAATATCCGACTTGGAAGAAACCTTTGATAATCTCCGGGTTTATAAAATGATGCTTAACCCAGCCAAGTATGTATTTGGTGTGCCTGTAGGCAAGCTTTTGGGTTTTCTGGTATCAAACAAAGGCATTGAAGCTAATCCGGAGAAGATTAAGGCAATTACCTCTCTGGCTAAACCGGCGTGCATCAATGATGTTCAACGACTGGCGGGTCGTGTTGCCGCTTTAAGCCGGTTCATAAGCCGGTTAGGTGAGAAGGCCCTACCGCTATATCAGATGATGAAGAAGACAGACACTTTTTTCTGGAGTGATGCTGCCGATGCTGCCTTTGAAGACTTGAAGAGACAGTTGTCTGAGCCACCGGTTCTTGCAACTCCCATTGATAAAGAGTCGTTGCTATTATACGTGGCTGCCAATTTGCGAGCCGTCAGTGTTGCCATCGTGGTCGAGCGTAAGGAAGCTGGCAAGGAGCATCCGGTTCAATGGCCGGTTTACTACATCAGTGAGGTGCTCATTGAGTCTAAACAAAGATATCCACATTGGCAGAAACTCGTTTACGGAGTGTTTATGGCCAACCGGAAGTTGAAGGAGTACTTTCAAAGTCATCCTATAACTGTGGTAAGTTCCGCCCCTTTGGGAGACATCATCCAGAATAGGGAGGCCACCGGACGAGTTGCCAAGTGGGCTATCGATTGGGCCTCATGGTTTGAAGTACATGCCATGTACTACTATTAAGTCTCAGGCCTTGGTGGACTTTATCAATGATTGGACAGAGTTGTAGGTACCTGAGGAGAAGCCAGATAACACATACTGGACTATTCACTTTGACGGGTCCAGATAGCTAGAAGGCTCGGGGGCTGGAGTTGTTTTAACTTCCCCTGTACTCCGGCTTATGTTTCCATGTACTAACAATGCAGCCGAGTACGAGGCATTACTCCATGGTCTCCGGATGGCCAAGGAGATGAACTTAAGCCGGGTAATGTGTTTGGGGGACTCAGATCTCGTGGCTCAACAGGTGTCAGGCAAGTGGGATTCCAAGGATCCCCTTATGGCGGCTTATCGTCGTGAAGTAGATGCTGTGGCCGGTCACTTCAAGGGTTATCAAGTGGAGCACATTGATCGAAGGAAGAATGAGGCGGCAGATGCTTTAAGACGGTTGGGATCCCAGCGTAAGCCGGTGCCGCCTAACACCTTTCTCGATATTTTACATAACCCTTCTGTCAAGGTGCCTACCGAGGAAGAACTAGCGGTGCCAGACCCGGAGGCACAATTGGTGCAGCTCTTCACGTTATCCCGGATTGGACAGTGCCATATTTGCCTTATATGACCTGGGGAGAATTTCTTTAGGATGAGACCTTGGCAAGACAAATCGTCGGGTGCTCCAAATCTATGACGATTGTCAACGGCGAGTTACATCACCTAAGTGTCACTGGGGCGTTTCAACGTTGTGTGTCACCTGCAGAAGGCCAAGAAATACTTCGTGAGATCCATGAAGGGGATTGTGGCCATCATGCCGGGTCAAAATCTCTGGTAGCCAAAGCTTTCCGTCATGGTTTCTACTGGCTGACGACTCATGCTGATGCGGAGGATCTGGTCAGTAAATGCGACGATTGTCAAAAGTTCTCACGACAAGCTCATGTGCCAGCTCAAGAGTTGAGGATGATCCCAATCACTTGGCCATTTGCATTCTGGGGGCTTGACATGGTTGGACCTTTCAAGAGGTCTAAGGATAAAAAGACACATCTCCTGGTGGCAGTGGATAAGTTTACAAAGTGGGTTGAGGTAGAGCAAGTCAGTAAGTGTGATGCAGCCACAGTGGTTCAATTCATGAAAAAGGTGATCTTTCGTTTTGGTTTCCTGCACAGAATTATAACTGATAATGGCACTAATCTCTCCAAGGGTGCCATGGAAGAGTTCTATTAACGAGAACATATCCGGCTTGATGTTTCAGCTGTTGCTCATCCTCAATCCAATGGTCAAGCAAAAAGAGCTAATCAGGAGATCCTGAAGGGTATCAAGCCCCGGCTCTTTGTCCCTTTACAGCGGACTCCGGGTTGTTGGGTGGAGGAGTTACCTTCTGTGTTATGGAGCATCAACACTACGCCTAACAGATCTATAGGCTATACGCCTTTCTTTATGGTATATGGTGCAGAGGCGGTCCTGCCAAGTGACCTCCGGCATGATTCACCCCGCGTGGCGGCTTACGTTGAGGCTGACAACGAAGAAGCTCATCAAGATGCACTTGACTTGAGGAGCGAGACTTGGCAATAGCCCGCTCGGCGATTTATCAACAAGACCTGCGCCGCTATCACAGCCGCCGGGTTAGGAGCAGAACCTTTCAGGAAGGCGACTTGGTGCTCCGGCTCATCCAGGATCAGTCTGATATGCACAAGCTATCCCCACCTTGGGAAGGGCCCTTTGTGGTCAGCAAGAATCTGCACAACGGGTCATACTACCTCATTGATGTTCGAGAGCACAAAGACTCACGTAAATCGGAGGAGGAGACCCGCCGGCCATGGAATATTACTCATCTCCGGCCTTACTATACTTAAGCCACCGGCTCTCATGATGTATATATTTTTTGACAATGTATATATTATATAAAGAAATAAAGCAGGACCTCTGTCCTTTTTTACCCTCAAAGGTTTATGTGTCTTCTTTATGAGGTGATGGAAACAACCAACAGGGAGTGGATCACATTGGAATCCGGCTTTCCCTTTGGTCTGGCTTATGATCATATCTAAATCTAGCCATGGTCACTTGGGGGCTTCCTATTCAAACATAGGTTGTATTCGAACCAAAGAGAGCATAGCTGTCGATACCCACTTGATCGGCATATTGCCAAACCCACTTGGGGACTTCTTGATCATATTTGAATCACAGCTTAGCCCCTTTGGGTCTGACGTGGATCGTATTCGAATCAGCGTCATTAAACAACTCTTATGGTCACTTGGGGGCTTCCTATTCAAACATAGGTCGTATTCGAACCAAAGAGTACATAGCTGTTGATACCCACCTAATCGGCATCACCAAAGCCACTGGGGGCTATATGATCGTATCCGAATCTTAGCTTAACCCCTTTGGAACGGTTTACTGATCGTATTCGAATCAGAAGCCTGTAAATATTGTTTATCATCCAACATAAGGACACATTATTTTGACTATCTCAAGACCTTCTTAAAAGCATTATGAGATGGTTTTTTGATTCTTCCGGTTTAATATTGATTACCCCAGGTTCTTAAGTGCCAGGTGAACGTCATATAAGCAGGGAAGATTATTAAAGGGATCGCAGGTATGCTATTATATTTAACAAATATAATCATAAACTGGCCTGTATATAATGTCTTTGGGTCATGTTCTGGGTTATCAATACTTTATGTAACCCCCGACGCGATAAACCGCCAAGAAAATTTTGCTTGTTTTATATACAGGACAAGGCAAAGAAAATTTAAATGTCAAGGAAATAAATGGTCAACATCAGCCAGAAACATATAGCGGTGACGGCTTACAAAAGTATTAAGCACCAGGAACATGCGCGAAGGCATGACAAACATTGAGAAGTTTTTTCTACCCTATTACAAGACTTCCTGAGTCTGAATAAATGAAGCATTGTTTTTTGCAGAAGTTCTAAAACGATTGGTGGTTCAGTCCTTCGGCGGGCTCGAAGACTCCGGGTTATCCTTCTCTGCCTCTCCGTCGGTTGCTTTGTCCTGGAAGGTTGACGAGGCCCAGTCAATGCCACTCAAGGCTTCAAACTTAGCCTCATCATCTATTAAACCGGCTGGGTCCACTTTAGGGGCAAAAGTATGCTTACGCGTTGGAGGGATCAGGCTGACTTTGTCATATGGAATGTTCAGAATTCTCTGGTTCTCGCTATCATAGCCCGGCGAATACTTGGTAAGATCAGTATCATTCCCAATAAGGGTAGCCAAGGGACGTACGACTTTGACACAGGCGGTGAAATCATGATCACCAAATACAATACCGTCCTCCTTCAGGCTCGGATATCCAAGAGCGAGGTCAGCCAGGTCAAGCTCTGGCATCCATGCCTTTGCCCGGCTTAATGCGGCCATGGCTCCGGCTCTTGAAGATGCCCGCCTTAAATCTTGAATTCGTTGAGGTAGCACTGCGAGATGCTTCAGCACATCTTGCAAGAGGCAGGGAGTGGTATTTGATAAGGCTACAACGGCCAAGGCACATTGTGACCCGAAGTACAGCTGTTCCACTAAAGTGTAAACCGGCTTAAGCTTGATCAGCATGTTTTGCTTGAGGTTGGTACTCCTGGGGCCTGTGTGTTCACAAGCATAACAGTGAGCCGGAGGTAACTATTACAATAGTCATTGGAAGATTACAATGTTTGAGGTTTTGCACAAGAATTACATCAAGATGGTCGAGACCATTTGGGATATCTGCCGTTTTAAGTCGGACAGCTCGGTTGTTGCCTCTGCAAGAGATGCTTCTGCCATCTCGGCCCGAGTCACCAGTGATGCCTTCTCATCAGCCCAGGCTTTCTTCTCTGACTCAAAATTTTTCTTCAGGTTATCATTTTCAGAGACACTAAATTCAAATTCAGAGTTGGCCTTCTGAGTTTCAAGTTCTTGAGTTTTCAGCCGGCTCTTCAGGTCAGCAAGCTCCGACTCAAATTGACTTATGGTGGCCTGCATTGATACCAAGTTATGGTAAGGATCACGGTAAGGTAACATTCAAAGTCCCAAGCATTTTACAAGTAAAGATACTTGGCACTTGGGGGCTAATGTATGTTAAAGAATTTTTTAACCTACAAATCCGGGTCATGCATATTAAGTCCCAAGCATTTTACAAGTAAAGATACTTGGCACTTGGGGGCTAATGTGTATCGCAAGTTCAAAGTATCATGCTATAACCGGGCTAAATATATTCTCTTTAAACCGACAAACCAACAAGAGTAGATTTCTAAGTCTACAAGATATTCATTCATAAGCAATAGACTTAGGGCTGGTACGAGAAGTAAGATTCAGAAAATAGCATAAGTTATACCTCGATTTGTCTGTATTTGTTTCACCATGTCAATTTCCGATCACGACTATTATGCACTTGGTTCAGATAGCCCGAGACTATATCACCAATGCTTAAGTGAGTATAGTCAGTGATGTCCTGCTTGGCTTTTCGGTGTTCGGCAAGTTCTTCCTTGGCGCAGCATTCGCAAGAATGATGAGTCACCCGGTTCAACAAATTGACTTTTCAGAAATTCAACTTCCGGGTCAGTCGTCTTGGCCGGGCTAGGAGCTTCCGGGTTATCAGAGTTGTGGATAGCATCTTCGGCAGATGGGTCAGAGGTTGGCACCAGAATATCAGAAGCCGGTTCAGGCGGCGGCTGATGGGTGGAGCTGTCAGGAGCGGACATGTCAAGCGTCGGTTCAGTGACAACCGGGTCTTGGGATGGCTTATTCTTCCTTGCCCTCTTGCTGGGCTTTACTTGCATGCTGTCAATAAAGGTAGAAGGATGAATATTAAAGCATAAGTAAAGTAAAACCTAAAGTAAATAAGGTTACATTACCCGGGAGCCGTTTTGAAAGCCGGCATGTTTGATTGCATAGACTCGTCGGAGGAAGGAGAGGTATCCTGATAATTGGAGTCAGATGAATTGAGAGGTTGGCGAATCAAACCCGCCAAAGGTAAAACAGAACATAAATCGGAGATAACCTCGGTCCGACGCTTCCTAGTTACATCGGGTAAGCTGGAGGAGAGTTCTGCGTCTTGATTGGCCCGAGTCTACCTTCGGTTTTCAAGCTGTTGTCGCTTCAAAAGAAATTGAGGATCTTGATAAGCTAGAGGATGTGAAAATCTTACTTTCCGGGTCACCCTTCAGATTTTTTGCTTTGGCAAAGGCTCTGAGTCGGAGGAGATTATAGTTACCTCTTCGTCAACTGCTTGACTGTTCCCTGTATCCTCCTGAAAGGATAGAATGTCAATAAAATAAAGACAAGGGAGCTAAGAAAGTTAAAGGATTACCTCTTCATCGTCCGAAGAAGTATC
This sequence comes from Aegilops speltoides, assembly GCA_021437245.1. Lineage (NCBI taxonomy): Eukaryota > Viridiplantae > Streptophyta > Magnoliopsida > Poales > Poaceae > Aegilops > Aegilops speltoides. The sequence goes on along the minus strand of CM038147.1, from coordinate 431,420,050 downwards.
ATCCAAGTTGAATAAGTCGGAGGCGCTGGGTTTCTTCTTCTTTGAGGTTCCAGTCTTGGCGGCTTTCCTTTCAGTCTTTTTGGCTGTCCTGGCTTGTTTGGCAGCCTCATGGTCATACTTGACCTTCCGTGGTTATCATCGGCTGTGGAAAAAGATAAGGAATTATGAGTACAAATAAGGTATAACTAGTTACTGATGCCCTCCTTCAAAGAAAGGATCGGGTTGTAGCATCTACCACATCATCCGTAAGTCGTCAGACTATGACGCAGTGGATCATCCTTCTCGCCCGTGTAAGTACACATTAAGCCAGAACAGCGGCTTAATGGAAGTACTCGCCAGGTGACCCAGACTCGGACCAGGTCGATGCCGTTTAAACCGTTTCCTAAAGAGCTTTGATCTTCTTGATGGTGGGATTGAGAGGCAGACGCTCGACAGCAGTCAATTTATCTGCCAGCGGATGGTCGGACTCAAGGCGTATGGCGCGGAAGCCGGGTAGAGGGCTCTCATTAGCCGGTGAAGTGTCCTGACAATATAACCAAGTCTGATTCCAATCTTTTGGATGGCTCGGCAATTCAACGTAAGGAAAAAGGCAATCCCTCCGCTGTTGAATTGAGATGCCGCCAAGCTCAAGACTAGGCCCGTTGGCACGTTCATTCTGCCGGTTCAAGTAGAAAAGTTCTCTGAACAAAAGCAGACTTGGCTCCTCTCCCAGGTACACCTCGCAGAAGACTTGGAAATTGCAAATATTTGACACGGAATTGGGTCCAATGTCTTGAGGTCTGAGATCAAAGAAATTCAAACTTCTGTGAAGAATTTTGAGCCGGGAGGGGCAAATCCCCGGTTCATGTGATCCGTAAAAATTATCACCTCCCCTTCTTTGGGTTGAGGCCTCTCTTCAGACGGGTCAGGGGCACGATAAGACATAACCTCCTTTTTTGGCAGATGGCCAGACTTCACAAATTCAGACAGTTTACTCTTAGTGACTATGGATGGGACCCAATTGCAGGTCACAGGGGCCTTGGTGCCTTAGGTGCCATGACAACAGTTGGCCTACGACAAAATAAGAAGTTCCGGTTCAATTTTAACCCAGGAGAAATATCTTAATTATTCAAGGTGGCGGCTTAAGAAGGGGCCTAATGATATAAGGATAACTATGCAACAATATTTAAGCCACCACAAGTATCAAAAGCAGTTCAAAATTCTTAAGGTCATGAGAAGCAAGCAAGGTTCACAGTTCAGTATCATATATTTAAGCCGGCTACATGGACAGTTGTGTTTAAGGGTATTTGACAGAAGTAGTTTTCTGGGTGATATAAACAGGTTTCATAATCTATTACTGTTATTTGAGATCAAAAAGCTGTTCTGGCAAGAAATTTATCTAGACCTAAGATTGATGCAGATGAAGCTCAAGAGCTCGAATGGGGCCTCTGTGTAACAGAAAGGGGTCTATCTGCGTCCAAAGTAGGTGCGGAAAATCTACCGCATCGGTTTTTACCATCTCCAAGATCAAGAAAAGCGGGTGTGATGGAATCTATGAAAGGGAACTGCTAAACATTGAAGAACGCGAAGAACTCCAAGGTCCTAATGTGGATCTAAAAGCAGGAAAGAGGAGAATTACGGATGCAGGGTTGCAGCGGAGGGTCGTCGCGTTTCTCTGGTCAAACCAGGTTGATGCAGCGGCCAGAGTTGGTGAAGACGAGATCTGCGACGGCGGTGGCGGCAGAGCTCGAGCGACAGAGAAGCAGCGAGAGGAAGAAGACGACTGGAAGGAGGAGAATGGGAAGACCTAGGTCGCGCCTATTTATAAGGAAAGGACAACTGAGATGGCGCGAGAAACAAGAAGATAAGAGTTATTATCCAGCGGCCCCGACGCCTCGGTTTTCGGAACAGTCAATAAAGGCAGAGATCCGTTGGAGGATATGGTGGAATAAAAAAGGAATTTAAGAAAAGATGACATCACGACGGGTTAACACGGATCCAAAAGATGACGTCATGGCGGGTTAAATAAAACCTTTTTGCACAGTCATAAGACTGAAGATTTATTTTTTAAGGTATTTTAAGATTGACATGAACAGGTTCAAATCAATCTGGGGCCTAATGTTGGGGATATAACTATTTGTGTAAGCCGCCCAGAAGGGGCCGGGTTACGCAAAGAAGACTCACCAGAAAGAAGCCCAAGACCAAGCATGAAGATAGGCGGTTCAATAAAGGGCTTAAGTCCCACAGGCGACTTAAAGCCCACTGTAGTAAACCGCCATAATGGCATGACTTGTATCGTAAGGTAGATTTAACTAGTCACCGAGCCGGACACTATTTATAAGCCGGTCGGGACTCAGAAGCCATGTATGCCAACCCGTATATATAAAGGGCGACCACCGGCGGCTTAGGGCAAGAAACAACTCATCTAGAGCCGGGCATAGCGTATCTCGCTCCCTGGTCATCGAAACATCAATACCAACCCAACTAGACGTAGGCCTTTCCTTCACCGTAAGGGGCCGAACTAGTATAAACCTCTCGTGTCCTTTGTCCCAATTAACCCCTTCAAGCTTCCTAGTTGCGATGGCTCCACAACTAAGTCCTTTCACGAGTACATCTGACGTGACAATTCCACGACAGATAGCACTTCAATAGAGTTCAAGAAAGGTTAGCCCTGCTGGGGAGCTGCAACGCAAGCAGCAGAGCAAGCTGATGAGACTACACTTGTTCAACACTTATATCTTCCCCACTCTGAAAGATAAACAAGCAGACAGATGAGAGGTTTTGCACATAAAAGTATCAGTGCTGAAAATTCACCACATTTCTTACTAACGAATAAAGTGACATAGTTTAAAATTGCATTAACACAATATGGTATTGTTCAGGTCAAGACATGGCAGGAAATGACATTGTGAAGGAGTTGGCAGCTTCATGACACCATTGGATTACAGATCAAGAACTCATAAGTATCAATGGTTAGTGTGCTGTCAATTTATCCCATTTCAGATTGGCAAATAAAGAGACGGTTTAAAAATAGTAGAATGATATGACATTGTTCATAGTTAAGACATTGCAGAATATGACATTGTGTTGTAGTGGGTAGGTTCACCACACCACCGGATTACTGGACGAAGAATGTAGCATACATGCAAAGTGCAAAAGAAGATCACTTGCTCAGATAGTTTAATTTACATGGTATGAAGAAGGAACTTGGTTGTACAACCTGAAAACTTAAATTGAGAAGGACAAACTTTTTTATGAACTACATAATAAACTTTAAACATGCAATTTGATGCAAACACCAAAAATAAACAGCTATTGCAGTCATGCCTAACCAAATATACACAACAAAGTTTAAAGGCTTGAGAAGGACAAACTTACATTATTGGTGAAGACAGCTCTATAAAGCCCTTGTCCATGTTGATGTGGGGGAATTCAAGAAGTTTACCACGAATCTTCTTCATAAGCATTGCCTTTATTCTACATTTTGTTAAGAGTAAATATAGATGTGATAATATAAGAAAAATGGAGAATATTTAAGATAAGATGAAGAGTGATGCTACATAACCAAGTAGCTATAAATGTATGTGCAAAGAATACAGCAAAAGGTACAGCCAAGAGCAATGCACACTAAACTTCTTCAGTACCAACCTTATGGTAAGAGTAAATATAGATCTGATGTGTAGAAAATGGAGGGCAAAGGAAAATAAGCTGCAGAGTGATGGTACATGAACAACTACCTTTCAATATAAGTACACTGATAAAGGACAGCATGTACTTACAAGAACAATGCAGAGTTAAAAAAATTCATTGGCATTGGATATATTCAATACTAATGTAACCATTCATACAGATCAGATAATTTGGAGCGAACAATTGGTAAGCAAGCTATCATGCATACTGCTGTCACATAATGAACTGTATGTATGCAAGTGCAAGGATACAGACAACAGTACTAACAAGAGCAAAACAGCGGCAACATATTTGCGATATCATGTCGTTCTTTTCAAACCGAATTCTTCTTCGAGCAGATTTCCGCAAAAAGATCCGTAAGGCACATGCGAAAAGTAGAAGTTCAAATTGTCATGTGATTTCATAGACAAGATTCCTCATCCCGAACGAGACCAGTGCATAACAAGGTTTTTTCATTCAATGTCTTCTAAATTTAGCACAGGAGACTTCACCAGAAATTCGTTTATAGACTTGCCATCAAAGTGTGATTTCCTCAGGTAACACTGATACTGCTGCAATGCTTCCTTGAAAAGCACAAGCAAGCTTTGCTGATCATGACTATCCAAATTGACCCTCTCCTAGTTACAACAATGTAATGTAAATCATTGATGTGTTCAATCAGTAGAAAACAGGAAAATAATAACCATGAATAATAGCACTTACACGTAAGTTGGACAGGAAGATGTGAAAATGGTGTTTGTCTTCACTATAATCTTCCCATGATGGTAATATATGCACGTAGTCCCTAACAACATTGAAAGCATTGTCTTTTAAACTAGGAATAAATGTAATGGGGTTCCAATCTGCAGGAATTGGCCGTCTCTGCAGTTGGGATAGGTCTTCGGCCGGTGGACTTGTTGTACTTTTTGCTGGAGTGGCATTTTTCTGTGGTACGGCTGGTGCTATGGCAAATGAAATCGGTATACCTTTTGCTGGAGTGTAGGTCCTGTGTGGTGGGGCTAGTGGTGTGGCCAGTGAAGTATGGGTACAGTCTGCTGGAGTCGGTCCTACGTTTTATGTCACTGGTTGTACAGCCAATATAAGTGGGGTGTTGTCTGATTTCTCTAGCACCACCACTTTTTTCAAGGACTTTGCTGGTGCTCCTTCAGGTTTGGCAATCACCCTCTTCCGTTTTGATGTCTGATGCACAAGAACAACATTTGAGTGGAAAAACATGGTATGATGACAGATGGAATATGTATTGATAATGGATGGGCATGACATTTCGACATATATGATGAGTAATCTAAGCATATGGCGGTGCAAGAAAGTAGAAGAAATGCAAGACAACATATGCACGATACGCGCAATCAATAAACCTTGCCAAATTAGAACAGGCACCTTGATGGGTGAACAGGACAGGCCATCTGCCTTTGACTCCTCGAGGTTAGAATAGTCATTAGGATCATATTCAGAACAAGAATCAACAGGTGGGGAGCGTATGAGTTTCATTGCATCCAGAATGGCACTCAATGCCTTGGTGCCAATTTTGTAAGTCACTGCAGTGTTCCACAATATTCTTCTGATCGCGAATTCGATATTCACCGTAATTGCGTATAATATCGAGAACCATGAAAACATAAATAGTTGTGAGATTATCTTTGTAATGCAGATGATATTCTAATATAGGGGCGCCCCTGTAAACACTTGTGTGCTATCACTGGATTCTGATGAGAGAGCTCATGTGTGCCGTAATATGGTGCATGCATTTATATAATCTGGCACAAGTACACAAAAAAAAAATAGGCTCCAGAAGTAAGGATAGTTGGCAGATGATAGGTTCATAATATACTGTATAGAGTTTATTGCCAAACCATGATAACAAGAGCACATAGCAACTAGGAAGATCATAGTGTACATAACAGGGGTACACCATAACCACGATATATAAATTGGGAAAGTGGAATGAGTGGATGACATCTGTCCCAACGGTGAGCCGACACGTGTTTCCTCCAGCCCATGTTGATTTTACACGTGGAAAATCCCCATTGGTCGGGGCTGTTAACGGGTTATCGGATCCAAAATCGGATCCGGTAGCTTAACGGCGTTCCTACGGTGGATGCCACATGTTGGTCACCCTTGACGAAAGCACTCGCGATTTATCGTCATGGAAGTGGACACTTCCATGATGATAATTTTGGTAATGTCATGGAACACTTCTACGACAGTACAGGTATGACTATCTTGATTCTGTCATAAGATCGTCATGGATGTACATGCATGACAAAAACGCAACCTACTGTGACAAACACGTATCATCACGAAAGTGTATTTTCTTTTGTAGTGCATGCTGGTAAGCAGTATGACTTGTATCGCCCACAACTCACTTGTGTTCTACTCGTGCATATAACATCTACGCATAAACCTGGCTCGGATGCCACTGTTGGGGAACATAGTAATTTCAAAAAAATTCCTACGCACACGCAAGATCATGGTGATGCATAGCAACGAGAGGGGAGAGTGTCATCCACGTATCCTCGTAGACCGTAAGCGAAAGCATTATGACAAGGCGGTTGATGTAGTCGTATGTCTTCACGATCGACCGATCCTAGTACCGAACGTACGGCACCTCCGTGATCTGCACACGTTCAGTTCGGTGACGTCCTACGAACTCACGATCCAGTAGAGCTTCGAGGGAGAGTTCCGTCAGAACGAGGTGTGATGACGGTGTTGATGAAGCTACCGACTTAGGGCTTCGCCTAAGCACCGCTACGATATGACCAAGGTGGATTATGGTAGAGGGGGGCATCGCACACGGCTAAAGATCATTGATTAACTTGTGTGTATTGGGGTGCCCCCCTGCCCCCGTATATAAAGGAGCTCGGGGGAGACGGCGAGCCAAGGAGGAGGGCGCGCCAAGGGGGGAGTCCTATTCCCACCGGGAGTAGGACTCCTTCTTTCATAATAGGAGTAGGAGAAGGGGGAAGGGAAGGAGAGAGGAGGAAGGAAAGGGGGGCACCGCCCCCCTCCTTGTCCAATTCGGACTAGAGGGGGAGGGGGCGTGCGGCCTGCCCTGGCCGCCCCTCCTCTTCTCCACTAAGGCCCAATAGGCCCATTACATTCCCCGGGGGGTTCCGGTAACCCCCCCCCCGGTACTCCGGTATATGTTCGAACTTGTCCGGAACCCTTTCGAAGTCCAAACATAGTCATCCAATATATCGATCTTTATGTCTCGACCATTTCGAGACTCCTCGTCATGTCCGTGATCATATCCGGGACTCCGAACTACCTTAGGTACATTAAAACACATAAACTCATATTACCGATCATCACTGAACGTTAAGCATGCGGACCCTACGAGTTCGAGAACTATGTAGACATGACCAAGACACGTCTCCGGTCAATAACCAATAGCGGAACCTGGATGCTCATATTATCTCCTACATATTCTACAAAGATCTTTATCGGTCAAACCGCAAAACAAACATACATTGTTCCCTTTGTCATCGGTATGTTACTTGCCCGAGATTCGATCGTCGGTATCTCAATACCTAGTTCAATCTCATTACCAGCAAGTCTCTTTACTCGTTCCGTAATGCATCATCCCGCAACTAACTCATTAGTCACATTGCTTGCAAGGCTTATAGTGATGTGCATTACCGAGAGGGCCCAGAGATACCTATCTGACATTCGAAGTGACAGATCCTAGTCTCGATCTATGCCAACTCAACAGGTACCATCGGAGACACCTGTAGAGCACCTTTATAATCACCCAGTTACGTTGTGACGTTTGTTAGCACACAAAGTGTTCCTCGGTAATTGGGAGTTGCATAATCTCATAGTCATAGGAACATGTATAAGTCATGAAGAAAGCAATAGCAGTAAACTAAAACGATCAAGTGCTAAGCTAACGAAATGGGTCAAGTCAATCACATCATTCTCCTAGTGATGTGATCCCGTTTATCAAATGACAACTCATGTCTATGGTTAGGAAACTACAACCATCTTTTATTAACGAGCTAGTCAAGTAGAGGCACACTATTGACAATCTGTTTGTGTATGTATTCACACATGTATTATGTTTTCGGTTAATACAATTCTAGCATGAATAATAAACATTTATCATGAAATAAGGAAATAAATAATAACTTTATTATTTCCTCTAGGGCATATTTCCTTCAGAGACTTTCTTATCCATAGCGATGCTTAAGTCAGTCCGAATCATATTGTTAGCAATTGCCGCATTTTATGATTATGAAATCTGGCAAATGGATGTAAAAACTGCATTCCTTAATGGATATCTTAAAGAAGAGTTGTATATGATGCAACCAGAAGGTTTTGTCGATCCTAAAGGTGCTAACAAAGTGTACAAGCTCCAGTGATCCATCTATGGACTAGTGTAAGCATCTCGGAGTTGGAATATACGCTTTGATGAGGTGATCAAAGCATATGGTTTTATGCAGACTTATGGTGAAGCCTGTATTTACAAGAAAGTGAGTGGGAGCTCTGTAGCATTTCTGATATTATATGTGGATGACATATTGTTGATTGGAAATGATATAGAATTTCTGGATAGCATAAAAGGATACTTGAATAAGAATTTTTCAATGAAAGACCTCTATGAAGCTGCTTATATATTGGGCATCAAGATCTATAGAGATAGATCGAGATGCTTAATAGGACTTTCACAAAGCACATACCTTGATCAAGTTTTGAAGAAGTTCAAAATGGACCAGTCAAAGAAATGGTTCTTGCATGTGTTACAAGGTGTGAAGTTGAGTAAGACTCAAAGTCCGACCACGACAGAAGATAGAGAGAGAATGAAAGTCATTCCCTATGCCTCAGCCATAGGTTCTATAAAGTATGTCATGTTGTGTACCAGACCTATTGTGTACCTTGCCATGAGTTTGACAAGGGGGTTCAAAATTATCCTTAGTTACCTAAGAGGACTAAGGAAATGTTTCTCGGTTATGGAGATGATAAAGAGTTCTTCGTAAAGGGTTACGTCGATGCAAGCTTTAACATCGATTCGGATGACTCTGATTCTCATTCTTGATACACATTGAAAGTGAGAGAAATTAGCTAGAGTAGCTCCATGTAGAGCATTGTAGACACAAAAATTTACAAAATACATACAGACCTGAATGTGGCAAACCTGTTGACTAAACCTCTCTCACAAGCAAAACATGATCACACCTTAGTACTCTTTGGGTGTTAATCACATGGCGATGTGAACTAGATTATTGACTCTAGTAAACTCTTTGGGTGTTAGTCACATGGCGATGTGAACTATGAGTGTTAATCACATGGCGATGTGAACTAGATTATTGACTCTAGTGCAAGTGGGAGACTGAAGGAAATATGCCCGAGAGGCAATAATAAAGTTGTTATTTTATATTTTCTTATTCATGATAAAGGTTTATTATTCATGATTGAATTGTATTGATCGGAAACTTAAATACATGTGTTAAAACATAAATAAATACCGTGTCCCTAGTAAGCCTCTACTAGACTAGCTCGTTGATAAAAAATGGTTAAGGTTTCCTAACCATAGACATGTGTTGTCATTTGATAACAGGATCAGATCATTAGGAGAATGATGTGATGGACAAGACCCATCCGTTAGCTTAGCATAATGATTATTCAGTTTATTGCTATTGCTTTCTTCATGTCAAATACATATTCCTTCGACTATGAAATTATGCAACCCCCAGATACCGGAGGAATACCTTGTGTGCTATCCAACGTCACAATGTAACTGGGTGATCATAAAGATGCTCTATAGGTATCTCCAAAGGTGTTTGTTGAGTTGGCATAGATCGATATTAGGATTTGTCACTCCGAGTATCGGAGAGGTATCTCTGGGCCCTCTCGGCAATACACATCATAAGCTTGCAAGCAAATGACTAAGGAGTTAGTTATGAGGTGATGTATTACAGAACGAGTAAAGAGACTTGCCGGTAACGAGATTGAACTAGGTATAGAGATACCGACGATCGAATCTCGGGCAAGTAACATACCGATGGACAAAGGGAATTACGTATGTTGTCATAACGGTTCAACCGATAAAGATCTTCATAGAATATGTAGGAGCCAATATGAGCATCTAGGTTCCGCTATTGGTTATTCAACGGAGAGGTGTCTCAGTCATGTCCACATAGTTCTCGGACCCATAGGGTCCACACGCTTAACGTTCGTTGACGATATAGTGTTATATGAGTTATATGATTTGGTGACCGAATATTGTCCGGAGTCCCAGATGAGATCACGGACATGACGGGGAGTCTCGAAATGATCGAGAGGTAAAGATTGATATATAGGACGATGGTATTCGGACACCAGAAGGGTTTCAGGATGCACCGGGTAGCCATCGGATCACCGGAAGGGGTTCCAGACAACCCTCGGTAGGTATATGGGCTTAATGGGCCAAGGGAGAGACAAACCAGCCCACAGGGGGCTGGTGCGCCCCTTTCCCTGGCCGGCCAACCCTAGGGAAGGAAAGGGGGGAGGGCTAGCCCCTCCCGCCTTTCCCTCTCATGGGAGAAAGGAAAGGGGGGCTCCCTCCCCTGTCTTTCCCCCTCTCCTATATAAGGAAAGGGAGGCGCCACTTGGGGAAGACCCCAAGTAGGATTCGACCTACTTGGGGCGCCCTCCTGTCTGCTCCCTCCACCCCCACCTATATATATGAGGGAGGGGGCGCCTAGCACAACACAACATTGTCTTAGCCGTGTGCGGCATCCCCTCCACGGTTTACACCCCCGGTCATATTTTTATAGTGCTTAGGCGAAGTCCCGCGGAGATCACTTCACCATCACCATCACCACGCCGTCGTGCTGTCGAAACTCATCCACTATCTCGTTGTCTTGCTGGATCAAGAAGGCGCGGACGTCACCGAGCTAAACGTGTGCTGAACGCGGAGGTGCCGTACGTTCGGTACTCGATCGGTTGGATCGTGAAGAAAGTTCGACTACATCAATCGCGTTGTGAAACGCTTCCGCTTACGGTCTACGAGGGTACGTAGACACACTCTTCCCCCTCGTTGCTATGCATCTCCATGGATAGATCATTGCGTGTGCGTAGAATTTTTTTTTGTTTTCCATGCAACGTTTCCCAACACCACCGCCCTCCAACCTTTCCCGCACCCGGACCCTCGCCGTCCTTCACCCTTGCTCCCAATCCTCACCACCGACCCCGATCCTCCGCCGGAGATGTCGTCCAGCCCGACCCAGACCGTCGCGACGGAGACGTATCCCGCCTCGTCTGCCAGCGTCCCTTCGCCGGTTGCGACTTGCAAGGCGTAGAACGTTTCTCGAAAGTTGCGGTAGAAGAATTTGCCCTTTCCATCGACCATTGTTTGCATCTAATTTGCTTTAGTTTATGTTAACCCACCAATAGAAGATACTCCCCCCGTCCGAGAAAGTTTGTCCCCTAAATATATGTACTAGTATCTAGCACTAAGTTAGTGTTAGATACATCCATTTGAAAGACAAAGTTGGGGCACTAAGTTTGTGACAGATACATTTATTTGAGGAACAAGATTGGACAAGTTTTTCGGATGAAGGAAGATATGTTTTGCAAGGTATGCACGCTATCTTGTGTGAGGATAGGCATCCCAGAAATGAACCAAACCCGGTGGATACACCCATGACTAACCAAACTCTTGTCGACTGACATCACGTGACTAGTTTAGTGCTCCCCTTCTAACGGTACCACACCCCAGACTATCCATCCATCACGCATGCCATCCGGCCAGTCATCGTCTCAGATACGAACAAAAAGAGAAGAAACGCAACCGGATAATAATAATGCAATAGCAGTCGCAATAGCCAGCATCTCGTTCATCACTAATAGCAGTCGCAATGGCCAGCATCTCGTTCATCACTAACAGATGGACAGACAGAACCAAGGCGATGAGCGTTCAGTAAGTGGCCACTAATCAATCATTCCATCCCCACCCCACCACCACTGAGGCGCATCAGCGCATGCCCCCACGCCCGACGACCGACGACTCGTTGACTAGCGCCGCACCCCGCCTTTTCACACGTATATGAGCGCATCGCCACTCGTCACTCACTCTCACACCTCAGCTCACCGGTCTGTCCGTCCGTCAGTACCACACCTCACCGGCCGCCCAAGCAACTTCCACCGACTAAAATAATGCCGAGCACCTATCCCCTCCCCTTTCTGCTCCTCGCCGTCCTCCTGCTGGCCGGCGAGTCGAGCTCGCAGCCCGTCTCCGGCGATCAGGCCGTTCTCGTAGCCATCAAGAAGGGCTGGGGTGACCCCGCGCAGCTCGCGTCGTGGGACCCCGCCGCCAACTCCGACCACTGCAACTGGACCGGCGTCGCCTGCGAGGGCGCCGGCGCCGGGCGCGTGGTCACGGGGGTATCCTTGCCGGGGCTGAACATTAGCGGCAACGTGCCGGCGTCCGTGTGCGACCTGGCGAACCTGACCCGCCTCGACCTCTCCAACAACAACCTCACCGGCGGCTTCCCCGCGCTGTACCGCTGCTCCCAGCTCCAGTTCCTCGACCTCTCCAACAACGGGTTCGACGGGGTCCTCCCGGATGACATCGGCCGGCTGTCGCGGGCGATGGAGCGCCTCAACCTGTCGGCTAACCACTTCTCCGGCGCCGTGCCAGCGGCAGTAGCGGGGCTAACGGCGCTGAAGTCGCTGATTCTTGACACGAACCAGTTCACCGGAGCGTACCCGGCGGCCGCGATAAGCAAGCTCGCCGGCCTTGAGGAGCTGACGCTTGCCGCGAACCCTTTCGCGCCGGCGCCGGCGCCGCGCGAGTTCGCCTATCTAACCAACCTGAGCTACCTCTGGATGTCCGGCATGAACATGACCGGCGAGATCCCGAAGGCTTACTCGAGCCTAGTGAAGCTCCAGATACTCGCTATGACGGCGAACAACCTCACCGGCGAGATCCCGGCGTGGGTCTGGCAGCACCCAAAGCTCGAGAAGTTGTACCTGTTCACCAACGGACTCACCGGCGAGCTTCCGCGCAATATCTCGGCGGTGAATTTGATAGAGATTGATGTATCGGTGAACAAGCTCGCCGGAGAAATACCGGAAGACATTGGTAACCTCAAGAACCTCAGCATATTGTTCATGTACACCAACCAGCTCACCGGCACCATTCCGGCAAGCATCGCGACGCTCCCCAAACTCAGGGACATCCGGCTGTTTGAAAACAAGCTCTCCGGCGAGCTCCCGCGGGAGCTCGGGAAGCACTCGCCGCTCGTCAACCTCGAGGTCTGCAACAACCAGCTCTCCGGCCCGCTCCCGGAATCACTATGCGCCAACGGGAAGCTCGACGACATCGTCGTCTTCAACAACAGCTTCTCCGGCGAGTTCCCGAAGAACCTCGGCGACTGCGTCCTGCTGAACAACATCATGCTCTACAACAACCGCTTCTCCGGCGAGTTCCCGGCGAAGATATGGTCATTTCCGAAGTTGACCACTCTGATGATACACAACAACGGTTTCACCGGGGCTCTACCGGCCGTGCTATCTGAGAACATCTCGCGGATTGAGATGGGGAACAACAGATTCTCTGGCTCCTTCCCAACGTCGGCAACCGGGCTGGGCGTGTTCTTGGCGGAGAACAACCAGCTCTCCGGCGATCTACCGGACAACATGAGCAAGTTTGCCAACCTTACTGATCTGTTGATGTCAGGCAACCAGCTAACTGGTTCCATACCAACATCAGTCAACGTGTTGCAGAAGCTCAATTCTCTCAACTTGAGCGGCAACCGGATGTCCGGCACCATTCCACCTTCCAGTATCGGGTTGCTTCCATCGCTGACGATCCTTGATTTGTCCGGCAATGACTTCACCGGTGTCATACCGCCGGACTTCAGCAACCTGAAACTCAACAGGCTCAACATGTCGTCAAACCAGCTCACCGGCGTGGTGCCGCTCTCGCTGCAGAGCGCGGCATACGAGACCAGCTTCCTCGGCAACCACGGGCTCTGTGCTAGGAAAGGCTCGGGGGTGGACCTCCCGAAATGCGGCAGTGCCCGTGACGAGCTCTCGAGGGGCTTGATCGTCCTCTTCTCCATGCTCGCCGGCATTGTTCTCGTCGGCAGCGTGGGCATCGCATGCCTGCTCTTCCGGCGGCGGAAGGAGCAGCAGGAGGTGACCGACTGGAAGATGACGCAGTTCACCCAACTGGGCTTCACCGAGTCGGATGTGCTCAACAACATCCGTGAGGAGAACGTGATCGGCAGCGGCGGGTCCGGGAAGGTGTACCGCATCCACCTGCCTGCCCGTGCCGGCGGCGGCGGGGACGAGGAGCACGGCGGCGGCGGCAGGATGGTGGCCGTGAAGAAGATATGGAACGCAAGGAAGCTGGAAGCGAAGTTCGACAAGGAGTTCGAGTCGGAGGTGAAGGTGCTGGGCAACATCCGGCACAACAACATCGTGAGGCTGCTCTGCTGCATCTCCAGCCATGACGTGAAGCTGCTGGTGTACGAGTACATGGAGAACGGCAGCCTCGACCGGTGGCTGCACCACCTTGACCGCCAGGGCGCGCCGGCGCCGCTGGACTGGCCGACGAGGCTGGCCATCGCCATGGACTCGGCCAAGGGGCTCAGCTACATGCACCACGACTCCGCGCAGTCGATCGTGCACCGGGACGTCAAGTCCAGCAACATCTTGCTGGACCCGGAGTTCCGTGCCAAGATCGCCGACTTTGGGCTCGCCCGGATGCTTGTCAAGTCCGGCGAGCTGGAGTCCGTGTCAGCCATCGGCGGCACGTTTGGGTACATGGCCCCAGGTGAGAAGCTCAAAGTGTTCATTAAGTTGCCATCTCAACTTGTGAAAATTCATTATTAATTGTAGTGCTAACTGGGGTGATCTTGTGCAGAGTATGCTTCCAGGCTGAAGGTGAACGAGAAGGTCGACGTCTACAGCTTCGGTGTGGTTCTGCTGGAGCTGATCACCGGCAAGGTCGCGAACGACGGCGGCGCCGACTTCTGCCTGGCGGAGTGGGCGTGGCGGCGGTACCAGAAAGGCCCTCCGTTCAGCGACGTGGTGGACGAGCACATCCGTGACCCGGCCAACATGGCGGACATCCTGGCCGTGTTCACCCTCGGCGTGATCTGCACGGGGGAGAACCCTCCGGCGCGGCCGTCCATGAAGGAGGTCCTGCAGCACCTCATCCGGTGCGACAAGATGTCTGCTGCTCAGGCAGAGGCGTGCCAGCTGGACTACGTCGACGGCGGCGCGCCGCTGCTCGAGGCGAAGAAAGGCAGCCGGAGGAGGGACGTGTCGGACTCCGGCAGGTGGGACGACGACGAGGAGGACAGCGGCAACTTCGTGGTGCACGCGGTCTAGCAGAGGCGTACGCCCACCCACGAGAGCAGTTCTGTTCAGGTGTACACTAGCACTGACTGCAGAGTTCATAGCTAGCTAGAGCTCGTCCGTGCATGGAGATGCAGGGCTCGTAGCACTACTGCACTAGTGCGGTAAAAATGCGTAGCAATAAGCGTGAGACGTGAAGGCGAATGAAGAATGTAACCAACCATGTACCATAGGCGCCGATCTACGGAAAGGGTAGAACAAGTTCTTGGGTTAGGGCATCTCCAAACCCGTGCATCAAACCGTCCTCCAAACGTCTGCGGGCCGGTTCGATCGTTCGTATTCTCACAAACCGAAAGCTGGCTCGATCGTTCGAATTCTCACAAACCGAAAGCCGGTTCGATAGTTCGAATTCTCACGAACCGAAAGCAAAAGCAAATGCGTACAAGGTTATGGACGCAGGGATGCGGGTGGTACTTCAAGCCGGAGCATTGATAGCTATGATTCAGGCATGGGTCATGTTCATGCACAAGAGAGTTGGTCGTCGTGCTGAGAGACCTGTCATGAGATATGCTCCAATGCTTATGTGGGAGCAGGAGAGGATCTCCAATCTGAACTACATATACAACTGCAACGACACGGAGGCTCTGTGGATGCTTAGAATGAAAAGAGCATCATTTGCCATCAAACTTTCAGGACCAGGGGCTGCTAGAAGATAGTATCCACACCAGTGTGGAAGAGCAAGTCGCCATGTTCCTTCATATTGTTGGCCATAACCAGAGGTTCAGAATGATCCACAACACGTTCAGGAGGTCAATGGAGACCATCTCAAGGTACTTCAAGCAAGTGTTTTATGATGTTGGGGAGGTCAAAGGAGAGATGATCAAGTCATCAACTGGCCGAACTCCTACCAAGATTCGCACAAGCCCAAGATGGTATCTGTCGGTGTCAAAACCGGCGGATCTTGGGTAGGGGGTCCCGAACTGTGCGTCTAGGCGGATGGTAACAGGAGACAAGGGACACGATGTTTTTACCCAGGTTCGGTCCCTCTCGATGGAGGTAAAACCCTACTCCTGCTTGATTGATATTGATGATATGGGTAGTGCAAGAGTAGATCTACCACGAGATCAGAGAGGCTAAACCCTAGAAGCTAGCTTATGGTATGATTGTTGTTCGTCCTACGGACTAAAACCCTCCGGTTTATATAAGTACCGAAGAGGGTTAGGGTTACACAGAGTCGGTTACAATGGTAGGAGATCTACATATCCGTATCACCAAGCTTGCCTTCCACGCCAAGGAAAGTCCCATCCGGACACGGGACGGAGTCTTCAATCTTGTATCTTCATAGTCCAAGAATCCAGTCGAGGATGATAGTTCGGCTATCCGGACACCCCCTAGTCCGGGACTCCCTTAGTAGCCCCCGAACCAGGCTTCAATGGCGATGAGTCCGGCGCGTAGATTGTCTTCGGCATTGCAAGGCGGGTTCTTCTCCAAATCATGTGTACCTGTTGAATAGTGTCCGCTTTACGTGAATATCGCTCCTCGGCTTCCACGCCCAATAATGGTCGTCTTCCACGTGTTGAACGAATGTGAAAAATTAGGTATTTTACATTTACCCCCTAGTGCGCAAATGAGCTGTCTATAAAAGAGACGAGGATCTAGATCCGAATCACACCATCCTCCCTTCATGAGCATTCATCGAGCGATCCGATGTAAACCCATTCCATCATGGACGGACGCGCTCCTCCTCTCGCCCTCCCACCCCCAGCCTAGAGATTGGGAGAGATGCTCCGTCCCCGCACAAAGGAGCTAGTGGCGCCCAAACCAAGGGATTTCTTCCCCAGCCTTCATGGTCCCGGTTCGAGCCGGACTCGCCACCTATAAGGGCGGAAAGCAAGCGGAGAGCGTCCCCAGCCCCTCCAAAGGAGAGCGGGTATGCCTTGTCTCTTATTTGATAAGAGGGCTCGGATTCCAATTCATCCGTTTCTCCGGGGGCTCCTGGAGTTCTATGACCTCCAGTTGCACAACCTTACGCCTACTCCATTTTGCATATCGCGGGCTTCGTGGCCCTTTGCGAGCTGTTTTTGGGCATCAAGCCTCATTTTGCGTTGTGGAAGAAGCTGTTCTGTCTTGTGCCCCATTCTCCAGAGGGGTCGATATATCAAGTGGGCGGAGCCGAACTATGGCGCATCGCCGGGACCGGATATCTGTCCGGAACCCCGAAGAAGGCGTCCGAAGACTGGCCTTCGGCATGGTTTTATATAGAAGATGTTCCCCTGTCGGACCCTATTCGGGTCAGCCTCCCTGAGTTCAATAACGCTCCTTTGAAGAAACGCCTAAGCTGGCGTCCACGGAGCCCTCGTGAGGAAAGCACGACAGGACGTTATTTACCTGATGAGCCGGATAAGGTTGTTAGCTCATTCCGGACTGACCATGATGGGAGTCATGGCCATATGCATTATGCGGGGGGTGGAGCCGCTCCAGTATAGAGGCCACCCCATGTGGGATTTCAACGGGGAGGATGATGCCACCCGCTGCGGCCGTAAGGGGCCGGGATCGGTCGCCGATCTGACGAAGATCTTGTCCGCATTGTACAAGGGAGAAGAGGAGGAATTTCTCCGCATCAATCCGCAGGGCGGATTTTCTATGAACAATCCTCCAAGATGGGTAAGCGGACATTCATTTTTTCCTATCCGATCCGTACTCTCATAGTCAAGTATCTCATTTTGTGATTTTGGCGCAGGAACTGCGCCGGGCCGTAAAGGATATAAACAGCCCGCCTCTACAACCCGAGGATCTGGAACGGTTCCTCGATCCGACCTCCCAAGAGGATCCGGACATATCGGTGGAGCTGATCGACGGGGTTTTCCATCAACTGAGCATCGATAATGCCTTGGTTGCCATTACGGCCGATTACCGGAATACTTCCGCCGCAGTAATCGAGATCAAGTCCCGATACTTTGAAAATGACCTATCCATGCGTGTTTTCGATCACCGTATATCGATGGTGTTTAGCGGGCGCCCTTGAGGCGGAAGGCCGAGCCAGCGGCTGGCCAACAAGGCAGACGCTCAAAGAAAGCTAAAAAGAAGTGCGGTGCGACCGAAACTCCGCAAGAACGGTATAGCGCGTCACCTTACTCCCGGCTTTATTCCCGGAGGCATACTAACGCCGTGCCTTTTCAGAAGAAGAGTGCTCGCGGATCAGATCCGGAGAGGTTGTTAATCGTCCTCCGCTTGCTGTGCTCCAAAGCCAGTCGAAGCGGAGGCGAATCGGGCGTCGTCGGATGTTCCTCCGACGAGAGGATGCCGACAGGTTATCTGCCACCAATTTCGAGGTGGAGAGTGCCATGAATCACAAAGCGCCGCGGACAGCTCTTCGTGGCGTGTTTCTCCCAGAGGCATTGGATGCCTTTAATTCGGAGATGCACCTGCGCCGCTCAAAATGGTCTAGCCAGAGTCACAGAGCGGTATGTAAAAGACATACGGTGAGAAGATTTGATGATTATATATGCCAAGAGCCCCGAGACTTGAAATAGTTAGAATAACTGATTTAAGGATCATTTGTTTTTGCAGGATCTTACCGAAAAGAATACCCAACTGTCTCAGGAGCTGGAGGAGTGCAAAGCCCAACTTGAGGTCAAGATTAGCGCAGCGGGGAAGCCAAAGAGGCCCCTCCGGTAATATATGCTTCAAAAGATAAGTAATTTGTGAAGTGCGGCGTGTGTATAAGTCGACAATAAGATTGCAGATGGCGCGGATAGATCCGGACAAGCAACAGCTCTGCGCGGTTAAAGGCGGCGAGAATGTGCTACAAGGGTGAGGCGGAGAAAAATAATCTCCAAGATGCCAACACCCAGCTAGGTGAGGAACTAAAGGATGTTCGTGCCCAGCTATCGACTCCGTTAAGGAGAATCGCCGCTTCGACGCTGCATTTTTAGTAAGTGCTTGAACGAACTTTGAAAAAGAGTTCGGCGAGGAAGTCGTTTAACGAGTTATGTCTCAGAGGTATGCTCACAGTGCTGTCTGCGCAGAGGAGATGCCCTGCTCTCGGGTGACCTTCTTCCCGAAGCTCTTGCAATCGCACAAACGAAGTTCGGCAGTGATGAAAGGCGTCGCCTGTGCCTTGTGGTCATCTGTCTCCCGCCGAAAGGCCTTGGAGAGCTTGCAGAGAGGCTTGAGGAGCACGGCAGCGCTCCGCTTATGGAAGATATCGGCCTGCCGTCAAGGCGCCAGGGAGGCCTGGGCCATGGTGAAGACGCGGTACACGAGGGCTGACCCAAACCACATGGCCGAGGTAGGACCTGCGGGGCCTGATGGGAAGGAGATCCCTGTGAGCTTAGTGTAAGGCCAAGTAGAATTGGCCGCAAAGTATTCCCAACAGATCAGAACTAGACAGCTGCTAGATGGCATTGAAGAGGAATATGCCCAGTCAAGTTGACTATGTAATTTAAGATGACATATAAAATGCCTTCTAGCCGGTTTGTAGATCGTTTGTCATAGCGGACCTTTTCGCTTCAACCTCGGGACCCAATAGTCCTGAGTGTGTCCGAATACCCTCGCGGTTATATAAAAACCGGGGTATGCGTGGAGACCAGGCGTAGGGGTCATTAGTGTTGTATCAGACAAGTGCCCAACTAGTTATGTTATATTACATGGTTAGTAAGAAACATCTTCCAGGGAGAATAGTTCCGTTAGGGGTTCCTTTCCCTGGGAGGCATGCCCTAAAGTGCATGTCCGGACTGCGAAAAAAGCAGAAAACATCTGGGGGCAGATGAATAAATAGGTAAGAAATCGTCTTTTAGTTCACTAACCGGATATTCCCTTAAGAACGCTAGCTTCCGGCTTCACCCAGTCTAAGGTACACATCCGGCTGACCCGGCAGTAACAATCGCAGAGGTGCTCCCTTTACCGCCTAGCCGAACAATCGGGAACGTAGGGGTAAGCACAGGAGCTAGGCAACCCAGCTTGGCCAAAACTTAAGTCATATCGATGCATATAATGGTGAATAAAAGGTACATGCGGAAGTGTGACATATGCGTTGGGCATGAAACCCGTATAAATAAGCTTCTGTTAAAGAAGCCCCAGGTATAATGAGCGCGGATAGTGCGTCAAGTGTGTGCGAACAATGCGCGAACAAGCTTTCAAAGGCTGTAATAGGAAAGGAGGAAGAAAGAGAGAAACAAAAGACAGCTAATATGTAAAATATAGACGGAGGAAGGAGACGAACTCAGAATCCGGCGCTAGGCGTAGAATCTTCGGAGACGGGCTGCGTTCCATGGGTTCGGCTCGAGTCGGTTATCCGATGCATCTTGCAGACGGTACGCTCCACCAGTCAGGACTTGGTCAATGATAAAGGGACCTTCCCATTTGGGCTTGAGTTTGTCCTTTTTCTTGTCCGGCAAGCGTAGAACTAACTCGCCAACATTGTAAGTTTTGGCACGTACTTCTCTGCTTTGATATCTTCGAGCTTGCTGTTGATAGAATGCGGAACGAGATTTTTTCCATGTCACGCTCCTCCTCCAATGCGTCCAAACTGTCCTGCCGATCGAGCTCGGCTTCTCTTTCTTCATACATGCGCACGCGAGGTGAGTCATGAATTATGTCACATGGGAGAACTGCCTCTGCGCTGTATACCATAAAGAATGGTGTAAATCCGGTCGTGCGATTTGGAGTGGTCCGCAGCCCCCAGAGTACGGAGTCGAGCTCCTCTACCTAGTGCGTGATAGATTCCTTAAGAGACCGCACTAATCGGGGTTTGATGCCGCTCATGATTAGACCATTTGCTCGCTCGACTTGACCGTTAGTTTGAGGGTGATAGACTGAAGCATAGTCGAGTTTGATGCCCATGTTTTTGCACCAGAGTTTAACCTCGTCGGCCGTAAAGTTCGTGCCGTTGTCAGTGATGATGCTATGGGGGACGCCATAACGGTGTACGACCCCTGATATGAAGTCTATCACCGGTCCGGATTCGGCCGTCTTGACAGGCTTGGCCTCTATCCATTTGGTGAACTTATCCAGCATGACCAGTAGGTATCTTTGCTTGTGGGTTCCTCCTTTAAGGGGTCCAACCCTGTCAAGCCCCCCAGACCGCGAAGGGCCAGGTTATGGGTATAGTTTCGAGGACGATGGGTGGAATGTGGCTTTGATTAACAAAGAGCTGGCAACCGAAGCATCGTTGGACTAAGTCCTGAGCATCTGCCCGGGCCGTCGGCCAATAAAATCCTGTACGGAAGGCCTTGCATACAAGGGCCCAGGCTGCAACGTGGTGCCCGCCGTGTCCGGCATGAATTTCAGCCAGAAGGTTCCGCCCTTCCTCTTCGGAGATACACCTTTGAAGGACTCCGGTTGTGCTTTTCTTATAAAGCTCTCCCTCATGGACCTTATAGGCTTTAGATCGCCGCACTATGCAGGCGGGCCTCGTTTTGGTCTCGGAAGTTCCCGCCGGTTAGGTAGGCTAGGAATGGTTTCGTCCACGGGGCAATGACTGCCATTATTACGTGGGCTGAGGATGTTACTTCGTTGGCAGAACCGCCGATTGTGTCAGAATGTTCGATGTCGGGCAATGCGGTTGGGTCCGGATTATTATTTCCGGATTCCCCCTCCCATAGTACGGATGGCTTGAACAGCCTCTCTAAGAAGATGTTGGGGGGGACGGCATCGCGCTTTGCGCTAATGCGTGCCAATATGTCTGCTGCCTGGTTGTTATCCCGGGCTATATGGTGAAATTCGAGCCCCTCAAACCGAGCTGACATTTTTAGGACAGCGTTGCGATAAGCTGCCATTTTCGGATCCTTGGCATCGAAGTCTCCATTTATTTGGGATATCGCGAGGTTCGAATCCCCGCGCACCTCTAGGCGTTGAATGCCCATGGAGACTGCCATCCGGAGGCCATGTAGAAGGGCCTCGATTCGCTGCGTTGTTGGAGTCCGTATACATTATCCGAGTACGATTCAACCGTGTCTCGGTTGGGGACGTCAGACGACGCCAAACCCGTGCCAGCCAAATTTTAGAGCCGTCGGCGCATGATCCGGTTGGAATATGCGCCGTACTTTTAGGGAGTTCGCTTCATCCATTCGGCGATGAAGTCGGCCAAAACTTGCGATTTGATAGCTTGCCGTGGCTTATAGGTTATGTCGAACGGAGGAGCTTAATGGCCCATTTGGCAATCCGCCCGCCACGCCGCGGTTGTTTATAATGTCATTAAGAGGTACTTGGAGGCTACCGTTATCGAACACTCTTGAAAGTAGTGTCGCAGTTTCCGGGATGCCATGAACACCGCGACGCTATCTTCGATAATGCGGTACCGTGAGTTGCATGGAGTCGGGACGGTGGACACGTAGTAAACTGGTTTTGAAGGGGAACTTGTGTCATCCGCTTTCGCTCGACAACGAGCACCGCGCTCACCACTTGATGAGTTGCCGCGATATATAATAGCATTGGTTCGCCTATGTTGGGTGCGGCCAGGACCGGGTTTGTTGCCAATATGGCTTTTATTTCTTCGAGTTCGGCCGTGGCGGCATCCGTCCACTCGAAGTGTTCGGTGCGTCGGAGGAGGCGATAAAGGGATAATGCCTTTTCTCCTAAACGGGAGATAAAGCGGCTTAAAGTCGCCACGCATCCTGTCAATTTTTGTATTTGTTTGAGGTCCTTTGGGATATCCAATTGTGACAGAGCTCGGATCTTGGCTGGGTTTGCTTCAATTCCTCTTCGGATACAATGAAGCCCAAGAGCTTTCCGACTGGTACGCCGAAAACACATTTTTCCGGGTTAAGCTGGATGTCATATGTTCGGAGATTATCGAACGTGAGCCTCAAGTCGTCTACTAGAGTTTTGACGTGCTTGGTTTTGACGACCACATCGTCTAAGTATGCCTCCACTGTTTTGCCGATCTGGTTTGCCAGACATGTCTGAATCATGCGCTGATATGTTGCGCCGGCATTTTTGAGCCCAAAGGGCATTGTGTTGAAGCAGAATGGGTCGTATGGGGTGATGAATGCCGTTGCGGCCTGGTCGGGCTCTGCCATCTTAATTTGGTGGTAGCCGGAGTATGCGTCGAGGAAACACAATGAATTGTGTCCTGCGGTAGCGTCGATAATTTGATCGATGCGGGGGAGGGGGAAGGGATCCTTTGGGCAAGCCTTCTTGAGGTCTTTAAAATCGACGCATAGGCGCCAGGATTTGTCCTTCTTGGTACCATCACCGGGTTTGCTAGCCATCCGGATCTTTTATATCTCGATGAATCCGCCTCCAATAATTTGGCTAGTTCCTCTCCCATGGCCTGTCTCTTGGGTTCGGAGAAACGCCGAAGAGCCTGTTTGACTGGCTTGAATCCTTTTATGATGTTTAGGTTGTGCTCGCCACCGGCGTGGGATTCTGGCATGTCGAAGGGTGCCGAGCAAAGATGTCCCAATTTTCGCAGAGGAATTCTCGTAGTCTGGCGTCTACATCGTGGTTTAATTGTGCCCCAATGGAGGCCGTTTTTGTAGGGTCCGTTGGATGGACTTGGAATTTGACTATTTCGTCCGCTGGTTTAAAGGAGGTGGACTTGGATCTCTTATCGAGTATCACATCGTCCCTATTTACCGTGGAGCGCAGTGTAGTGAGTTCCTCGATCGCTAGGGCTTCGGATAGTGCCTCCAGGGCCAGTGCGGCTGTCTTGTTTTCGGCGCGGAGTGCTATGTCCGGGTCACTAGCAAGAGTGATGATTCCGTTGGGCCCGGGCATTTTGAGTTTCATGTACCCGTAATGGGGTATAGCTTGAAAAATTGTGAATGCCTCTCGCTCCAATAGAGCGTGATATCCGCTGCTGAACGGGGCCACTTGGAACGTGACCTCCTCGGACCTGTAATTATCCGGCGTGCGAACACCACATCCAAAGGTGATTTTTCCCAGACAAAGATGCTTCCCGACCGGGATTATTCCTCTAAAGGTTGTGCTGCTTCGCTCAATGCGGCTCCAAATTATTTCCATTTTTCGAGGGTTTCCTCAGAATCAGGTTCATCCGTTGCCACCGTCCCATGAGTACCTTGGTAAGGCGAAGCCGCCCACTATTGGACCGAGGACCAATGCGGTAGGTGCTCGGGTTGTTCGAATTTAGGTTCGCCATCGGTATTAAAGGTAATAGCCGTGTCCTCCATGGGTTTATTGTTGCTACTTGGTAGACTTCGCAAGGCTTGAGTGTTCGCTTCGCATATTATTTGATGCGAAAGTCTCAAAGACTATTAATACTGCATCGGTATCCTTGACCGGTATTCGAGTTAGAAGCTCTTCGCCACTTTTGGCCACCGCCGTAGTATCCAACATGCTCTAAGGCTGTGAGGTGGAGTGGCACCCTCTGTACTATGAATTTTGCAGGGTCCATTGATCCATCCTTCCAGTGCGGTTCCATGCCCTATAGAGGGTTTTTGCTTTTTGGTGTTTAACCCAGGTGCTTGGCGATAATGCATCCTTTTATTTCCGACTGGGGTTGTATTCAGGGCTGGACTGTCCCAAAATTGATTTCGATTTTCCAGGCGCTTTCCATCGCACAGTACCTTCGTACTATGGACGCTAAGTCAGCGAAGCGTGTAATTTCATGACGACTTACGGCGTTGAGGATTCCCTTGTCCGTGCAATTATTGCAGAAGAATGAAATTGCGTCCTCTTCGCGCGTCCTTTATCCTATTCATAACCGGAGGAATCGCCCAAGAATGGTGTATTGTTTCTGCGGGCTCTTGCCGGATTTGGGATAGATCGCTTATGTCTGGGTGGGCGGGTGGAATTAAATTTGGAACCCCGTCCACTTTAAAACTCAGGGGCCAAGTAGTTTCCGAACTCGGAAGCTTGGGTTCTTGGATGTTGTCCAATGAGTCTAGCCCGCTGCCTGACTTTAGGTTCAGGGCTTGAGTAGCATCCTCCCATCCGCGGGAATCCGGCATGGAGGGATCGGGGATCCGGACATAGCTAGTCCTTAAGATAGAAGAATGGTCGCCGTATTGTTCCTCTACCACAACAACGTGGTGGGTAACCTGGGGAGAGTTAATCTCTCTCAGATCGGGTTTAGGACCAATCTGATCGTAGTCTGTAGCGACCCCCAGGGCGGCGATGCGATCCAAGAGCTCGTTTAAGGAAGAGA
The DNA here is from genome assembly GCA_021437245.1 of Aegilops speltoides. Lineage (NCBI taxonomy): Eukaryota > Viridiplantae > Streptophyta > Magnoliopsida > Poales > Poaceae > Aegilops > Aegilops speltoides. The sequence goes on along the minus strand of CM038147.1, from coordinate 431,394,981 downwards.
GCTCCATGGGATCCAACTGCTCGGAGAGTTCCGAGCTAACGTGAAGATTGCTTTCGATGACCCGAGAAGTCATCGTCGGCGTGGCGGCCAGACAGGCGGTCATAAGGAAATCGCCTAGCCGGAGAGTTTGGCCGATAGCCAAAGCTCCTTTAGCAACAGTGTCGTCTTTAAAGACGGGATGAGGCATCCTTCCTGATAGCGACGACACAGAGGAACTCTCAATGAAAGCACCAATGTCGGTGTCAAACCGGCGGATCTCGGGTAGGGGTCCCGACTCGTGCGTCTAGGCGGATGGTAACAGGAGACAAGGGACACGATGTTTTTACCTGTGTTCGCCCTCTCGATGGAGGTAAAACCCTACTCCGCTTGATTGATATTGATGATATGGGTAGTACAAGAGTAGATCTACCACGAGATCGTAGAGGCTAAACCCTAGAAGCTAGCCTATGGTATGATTGTTGTTCGTCCCACGGACTAAAACCCTCCGGTTTATATAAGCACCGAAGAGGGTTAGGGTTACACAGAGTCGGTTACAATGGTAGGAGATCTACATATCCGTATCGCCAAGCTTGCCTTCCACGCCAAGGAAAGTCCCATCCGGACACGGGACGGAGTCTTCAATCTTGTATCTTCATAGTCCAAGAGTCCGGCCGAGGATGATAGTTCGGCTATCCGGATACCCCCTAGTCCGGGACTCCCTCAGTATCCATACTTCAAGGTGAGCACTGCAGTAAGTAGTTCATTGCTTGATATGCTTTGATAGTTCATGGTGAGCAATACAATCTTGTATTGCTATTTAAGGATTGCATTGGGGTAATAGATGATACTCATGTCACTGTCAGAGTGCCGGGGTCACAATCTGTAGCATTCAGGGGGAGAAAGCACTACACAAGTCAGAATGTGCTTGCTGCTGTTGAATTTGATCTGAAGTTCACCTATGTGCTGGCTGGCTGGGAAGGGTCAGCACATGATGCTAACATACTCATTGACATCATCAGTCATCCTGATGGCATCAACATCCCTAATGGCAATTTCTACCTAGGAGATGTTGGCTATGCATGTCAGGTAGGTGTCCTTTCACCCTTTAGGAAAACCAGGTACAATCTGAACGAGTTCTCTGATAGAAACTACCCTAGGACTCCACAGGAGTTGTTCAATCTCAGACACTCCAGCCTTAGAGTAATGGCTGAGAGGGCATATGGAGCTCTCAAGAACAAGTTCAAGATCCTGGATCAGAAGCCATTTCACCCTTACCCTACCCAGGTTAAGCTTGTTCTTGCATGTTGCATTCTGCATAACTGGATCCTGCAATGGGGTGTTGATCAACTGGTGCCTGAGGAGGAAGAGGTGACGCCTGATGATCTTGACCTCGGTGGCCATGGTGTTCAGGCATTTGACAACGAAGCCTAAAAGAAAAAAAGGCTGAAGTGGGCACATACACTATGGGATAACAGAGGTTAGACAAGGATCTGAAGGAGAAGAGCAAGAGTAGCAGAGGAGGAGGAAGCAGTAGCAGAAGAGTAAGAGGAGGGATGATGAACTTTCCCCATTCACCCATTTGGCTCTTAATAATGTGTACTGCCATTTGATAGTAGTTAGGATGAACCGTAATTGTTTCATAGTTAGGAGTAAAACTGTTAATCGTGTGTGGTAAGGTCACCACTAGTGAGAAGTGTGACAGCACCTAATGCAGGTTGCAACCAAACAGGGAGTCCCATGTGCACCTAATGCGATGCAGCCAACCAAACTGTGGGTCAAAATTAGTTCCCTCATGCAGCTAACCTATATGCAGACAACCAAACTATGCGGAGATGGTGATTTATAGGTTGTTTTTTCCCAACCAGGCCCATCTGAGAAGTGTATGCAAACATGCCAAAATCGGTGCGGGCAACCAAACGCATCGTAAGCACTATTCATTGTCGCTCAAAGCGGACATGGGCGGGCGGCCGCCTACCCTCATTCATGGCCCATAGACCGATAAGCTAACCGAGCCGCTTCGATGCGAACATGGCGACCAAGAAGCCTACTCCGGCCATTGCGCCCGCATTTATGCAGCATTAGTCCACCTGTCCCATTTATTTAAGCAGTCCGCCGTGTCAGAAAACCCTTACGCATATCCTTCGCATCACCAAATTGCATCTCCTAACCTCACCTCACTTCGCCTCTCCTCTCTACCACACACCACACGATCACCAAGTCTATGCCGGGTGGAGGATCCATGAGGAGCTCTGGATCATGGCACCGCTGTCCATGGTCCCCGGGCCCGTCGGCCTCCACCGCGCCCACTGTCAAGACCGAGGAGGTGGTGCTCTCCTCGGACGAGGAGGAGCAGCAGCAGTCTCCCCACTTCAACGAGGCTGTGCAAACCAGCGATGAGTACGTGCGGCAGCTCGAGCTCCTCCTCGTGCGGTCATTGTTCGGCCGTGGTCGGACGCTGACATCAATGTTGTGCGACCTTTTGCGTCAAGGATGATCCGCTCTCCCCTTTGCGATGCCACGTCAAGATGGAGGCGCCCTCCCCGACACGTAGCCAACACAAGCGTTTCGGCCGCGGCAAGAAGGTGACGTCCCCATCCCCGCCCCCATGGCGCGCGGCCGCCGTAAAGAAGCAGGAACCCTCCCCGACGATCACCAATGCATCATGTGATTGACTCCTTCACTACCTTGGCAGCGGTGGTAGTGGTGCCTTGTCCTCCCGTGCCAAGACGGCGACCGGCAAGGCAGTAGCCGAGGAGGAGGACCGGGAGAGGCGTAAACCGTTTGACCTTCGTCAAGTCGGACGTGCCGCCGGAGGATGGGTCTAGAACCACCCCGCAGCCATCCACATGTTGTCGACGCCGGATTAGCGGTCGACTCTATAAGATAAGGTAGGCTGAGTCCGAGCGTGCCCTTGCCCTCGCCGGTAAGGAGTAGGCCAAGGTGGACGGCGTGGGCCGGACTCCGCCCCCGACCGTCGCCGTGAGTAGGACCTGACTACTCGTCTGCGCGAGGCCAATCACCTTCACCTTAAGTGCGCAACGGTTGCCGCTCAAGGCTGTCGTGACCCTTAGATACTCGTCCGACGCTGGAAGGACTATGAGGAGGACACCGGAAGCAAAGACGACGGCTGAGGTGCCGGCGACCTCGGACAACATTGCCCACCAGGTCACCGTGTTATACCTCGCATAGTTTATTTTAGTTTTTTGTTTAAATACAGCCGAGTTCGTCCTGGTTTGCGCTTGCTTAAATTTCGTTCGGTTTTTGTAATTTTTGTTCGCTTGTTTAACTATCAATTTAAAATGTGGATGGAAGTTTGCTGCTATGGTTGGATGGCCGGCTCCGCTGCATTCTTCGCGAACACGTCAGCGAGTCCATTTTAATGGACTGACGTTGGAGAAGCCCTTGTCTGCGAAAAGCAAAGTTGGCTTGAACTGAGCGCCGTTGCATGCATCTCGTTTGGCCGTGAGCCTGTAGTGTCACGTGAATCCAGCAGGTTAGAGCGTGAAGTGATCACCGAGTCACGCCGAGTCTCCGACTGCAGCCAAATTCTGCACTCAGCCAACACTGCTCGGGCAGATTTTAAGGGTAGATACAAAATTCAGAGTTGCGTCCGAGACGTCTGAAATTTTGGGCGATTTTTGGGAGCTAGCTTCAGGAAACGAGCGAGGTCGCCTCCTTGGAGAGGCTGTGGTGTGATCGTGCCATGCGTGACACGGCAGTCAAAACTGTGTTCGTGGTCCTGCAAAAGAACACAAAATGTGCTTGTGATGATCCGCTCTGACTGTGACATGGATTGGCGCCTTCCTTTCGAAGCGGGGATGGTTTGGCCGGCACAGCACTAGGAACAAATCTGGTGGCCCTCGCGAACCCAAGAAACCGAATGGAGAAATTAATGTGCGTGACGTGGAGGACGCAACGCAACGGCGACTGCTGGAGATGTCGACAGAGTCAAGCTGCTTTGGATCTAGCCTCTACTCTACTGTCGTCCATCCTGTTGGCCGTCTGAATCTTAAGTTTTCTGCGTGGTTCATTATATGATTCGGTAGCAAAATCAAGCCCGTTCGTCCAAACTGTGCCCGTAACATTTCTGCAGAGGTCTAGAATCAAACTAAGTGCTCGCGGTTACAATATCTTCTCTACACATCGGCGTCCACATAATTGAGGTAAAGTGATAGGGCAAGATGGTCCAAGTCCACATAACCTGTCCACCGTAGGTAAGGGCAAATTTCCTCCCGCATTCCGGCCGCGGGCACGAGGATCGATTCGCGGACACGGGGACCGGTCCATGGACACGGATGCGTGAGGTCCAATTCAACTGTAGCAGTATACATTTTAAACTCTTTTTCAACAACATGGGTGAAATTAATGCAAACACGGCCGGATTTCATATAAACCGAACGAAAACGGTTACATTTTGGACATATTTCAACTAAAAAGGTAAAACTATGTGCACGTACGGCCGTACGGAGCTCCACTCCCATGCACAGATACACTCACTACAACAGGACCCCACCTATAGCAACGCATTTTTCCGTATCTAAAAGTCCATATAAGCATTGTTCGGGTCTTTACCAACGGTTTATGATGCGTAGCCTTATCCAGTGTTGCTAGGGCATAATACAACGGTTATACTTCCGTTGGTAAAAGAAACCGTTGCAAGGCTACAACACATAAAACCGACTTTTACAACACTCATATACGTTGGCGGTTAATGTACAGGAAGTCAAATCCCATTGCTTGGCAACAAAGAATTTGCAACGCTTCAGGTGTTTTACATATAAAATGTGAACAATATTTTATATGTTGCCAACAATTAAATTAATGCTGCACATAATGGTGATAAGAATGTATGTCAAGTCATAAGAAAAAATATACACACGACTGGAAGAAATCATATGTTGGAAAAAATTGTGAGATTACAATTGTTGATATTACAGGAGGAATAACATCCAAATGTGATGCATAATCTAAATATTCTCTTGACAGCGAAACTTAAACTGAAAGCATCCACACATCCCTACAACTTAACTAAAACTTAACCAAGGAACATCATCTAACAGGAACAACATCCCTGCAACTTAACTAAACTGAAAACAGCCATCATAACTACAACTAAAAATAGCCATCATAGTCATCCTCGTGAACTGGAACATCATCATCATCATTGCAGTATACTTGCCACACACTCATATAAGCGTCCATGTATCTTTTGAATCTACAAAGAAAATAACAAAATGAATTGTTAATACACAATGCATTGACATGATGCAAATAGTGCCGGGCTGCCCAGCAAATAAGAAATGTTACTTCTTACAAAGGGTAATTACTTCCGAAACATTGGTTCGCCGGCTAGATTACGACTATTACAAAGAAAAGTTGTGATCTGAAAGTTTTCCCTTACAACTCAATATATGACTTCAGGCCACAAAACAAACATAAACAGACTCAGAGAAAAATAAACAGATGTTGTGGCCTAAAAAGCAAGCCACTAATAACATAGTACCTACTTAGTTGACTGGTTAAAACTTAAAAGCACAAGAGACACTGCTCATATGGAACAGTGCAAGCCACATAATGGGAAATTCAGCAATTTATGAACCATGACAGCAAGAGTTCATGTGGGTAATTCAGCAATTTATGAATCCAAGTGGTGAGATGTCAGTGATCAGTTTAGCAATGTATGAATCAAAGAGGCAAGAGCATGTAAGAAGAACAACTTGCATTTCCGTCTTCACAAACAGTTAAGATATGGAGATCGTATACAGTTACCAGAACCATGACTACGAACACTGCCGTATCTTGGACAAATCTACTCGCACATCTAGCCGTCCATGATGTTGGCCTCCATCTCGATAGTGCCTGAATGGACGAGTGCGAGGCATCGCATTAAATTTCACACAACAATAGGTACACCATTGGCGAGATAGGAGTAGTTGACTAAGAGTGGGAAAGGAGACTGAAAAATGGTTAGAGCTAATGTAAGAAATAAAGGAATAAATAAATAATCACCACAACAGAAATAATCTTAGTTGCAGGTATAACTCAGTGACGTACTATAGAGACTGACACATTAAAAACCACCGAATGGCATTGAGTATTTCTTTCTTTGGAGCCTGTGCACAAACAAACAGTGAGCCTCTACTTAACAAACGACAAACATGATGATTAACAGTGAGCCCCTGCCGGTGTATATGTGCGTGTGCTTGCTGCAAGCTTTAGTATCTGAAAGTTTGCACGTGAACATGCATAAAGCGCAAGTGTAGGTTGCATCTAAGTAGCTTTTTTAGATTAGTAGATAAGTACTTGATATAGATGAATCCTCTGCGTTGACTTGACCCAAGTGCATATATAATAACTGCATGCTATGAGAGACAATCACATAACCAAATGACAAAGAAAATGTGAAATAAATCTCAAAAAAGAAAATGTGTACTATCCTATGGCGAGTTTTTTTAGACGAAGAGGCTAGCAAGACTGAGAAATTTAACTGGGGAGTTGCATAATAGCTTTTCAAACCAAAGGAAGAGAAGGGCATCAGTGTATTTAGCTAGTAATCCAAATTGTGTAGAATAGTAAGTGCATACAACAATCAGTACATTAACAGGCGTGGAGTTTAGTATTTATGAGGGTTCTGAATCATATCAACAACGTCAAAGCAACATCATAGAAGAAGCAATGTGCATTATTAATTCACCTGCTCACTAAAACAAAGGTGTACGTGCTTCCTCCAATTGGCCCACGTCCTCTACTATTTGAGCTGGACGTGAAAGCCACCATTAGCAAGCTACTACCTCGACCTAAATAACTTGACCATCAGACTCCTAAAAAGTGTAAAATTGCAACAAAAAACTTTGATTGGTAACTCATCAATACAAAGATCTATAAAGACTGGATCCCCTCCTTAAATATTATAACTCTAACAATATACTATTTAATATGCGGTCCGCATATATGAAGTAGTGCTTCTCTACATAAAAATTTTTGAAAGGATTACCGACTAATCTATGAAGGATTGATGAGTTAGCAGCGTATAAGATTTAAAAAAAATTGATGCTCCATTGATTTATTTTTTTGGATAAGAAAGCAGACCACAGTCTACCTTATATATTCCAAAGCCAGACCGAGGTCTGAGAATTGTCTTGGTACAAAAGATGCTAGCTAAAACACCACATCAGAGGAACAGAAACATGAGAAAGAACAGGGAGGAAGGGGAACAAGCCTCTAGACTAAAACCTGACTAAATGATGTTCCTCAGGAGCTCCGAGTAGAAGGAAGGCCTTGAGAGAGCAATCCTTCAATCTACAGCACCATAGCTAAATCATCTCCGCGATGGAAGGCGAGAAGCAAAATTTGGCATTGACAGACTGTCAAAGACCCAAGCATTACGCACTCTATACAGCTGAACTACACAGGCAGCAAAAAGCACGAACCAGTGTGGACTAACAAATCTTAGTGTGCGTACAAAGTCTAGCAAGGAGTGGGATTATGTTGCCTGCTGCAAGACCTCAAGCTTACCCCACAGAAAATGAGCTGGAGCGCATCTCAATATGATGTGATCCACAGTTTTTTTAGCCGGACAAGTATCACAATATGGGTGCTCAATATTCTTCCATTGTTTCAGATGCTCCATTGATATCTAATAATTACTAATTTAATAGAATAACAACCAGTGCATGAATGTAAATCAATGGAGATCGGAAGTCAGTCTGCAGACCTATCAGTGTTCGTCAATGAATTGAACAAGGGCCAATTTTTTTTAACAGGGATTAGCTGCAATAGAATCGGGGGTGCATACCTAGATGTCTACAGGAGATGAGAAGAGAATAGGTTAGAGAAAGGGTAAGAGAGAGAGAGAGGATGAAGCCAGGGAAGGGGATTCACTCACCGGCGAGAGGAGGACGACATTGCCACCAGCGCTGGAGCCGACACCCGAAACCCTAGCCATCAGGGGAAGGTCGCGGGTGGGCTTTGGTGGTCGTGAGCGCCGGATCTAGCCGCATGGGAGGGCTCCGCGATGTGAGGAGACCTCGGGCTGTGCTTCCCACGATGGCTGGATTCGCCGGATGTCGCCTGAATCAGCCGCCGCAGGTGGCGCAATGAGGAGATGCATCGAGAGAGAGATGGGATGAGAGGGATGGGTGGGCAGGGGATACGGCGGATCCCTAGAGCTACGATGTGGGAGGAGGGGAGGGGAGGCCCGGCGGCGAGGTGGGAGGAGGAGGACGAGGCGGTTGGTGGGGGCGATTTGGGAGAGACCAGGGGCATCGGGTGCTCTGTTTCGCACATCTCCTTTCATGTGTTTTTTTTCTATATGTCCCACGATAGGGTAAGAGCTGCAAATCTGCAACGGATATTTGCAACCTTTAATTTGTGTATCTATTATGAATTTTACAACGTATAGCCAAAATGTTGTAGAATGTGTGTTGCTTTATAAGGGGTATCCTTGAAGTGACTATACTAGTCTACGGCCGGCCGCGAAAGAACTCTTTGTCTTCCTCATGTCCGGGAGCCCGCTTACCAGACTGCCGGGAGCCTCGAAGGCATATTCTTTCCCCGTATCTTTTCTATGTCCGGCTATGCCGCTCATCTGAGTGGCAAAGAGGGTGCGGTGCTTCCGTGGAGCTCAGACGGGTGCCCGGGATGGTGTGAGATAAAGAATCGAACAGGTCACCGGCTGTACAAGCCCGCGACGCGTCGATGGTGGCCTTTCTGGGACCTAAGCGGCGGCGGCCTCCCGTGTTCTACTTTCCCTTGATGTTGGCAGCGGATGCGGGCGCGCTGGCCACCGACTCTGAAGGAAATATGCCCTAGAGGCAATAATAAAGTTGTTATTTGATATTTCCTTATTCATGATAAAGGTTTATTATTCATGCTAGAATTGTGTTGATCGGAAACCTTAATTAATGTTGAATACATAAACAAACACCGTGTCCCTAGTGAGCCTCTACTAGACTAGCTCGTTGATTAAAGATGATTAAGATTTCCTAACCATGGACATGAGTTGTCATTTGATAACGGGATCACATCATTAGGAGAATGATGTGATGGACAAGACCCATCCGTTAGCTTAGCATAATGATCGTTCGGTTTTATTGCTATTGTTTTCTTCATGTCAAATACATATTCCTTTGACTATGAGATTATGCAACTCCCGAATACCGGAGGAATACCTTGTGTGCTATCAAATGTCACAACGAAACTGGGTGATTAGAATGCCCTACAGGTATCTCCGAAGGTGTTTGTTGAGTTGGCATAGAACGAGATTAGGATTTGTCACTCCGAATATCAAAGAGGTATCTCTGGGCCCTCTCGGTAATACACATCACAAGCTTGCAAGCAAACGACTAAGGAGTTGGTCACAAGGTGATGTATTACGGAATGAGTAAAGAGAGTTGCCGGTAACGAGATTGAACTAGGTATGAAGATACCGACGATCGAATCTCGGGCAAGTAACATACCGATGGACAAAGGGAATTACGTACGTTGTCATAACGGTTCAACCGATAAAGATCTTCATAGAATATGTAGGAGCCAATATGGGCATCCAGGTTCCGCTATTGATTATTGACCGGAGAGTTGTCTCGGTCATGTCTACATAGTTCTCAAACCTGTAGGGTCCGCACGCTTAACGTTCGATGATGATTTAGTATTAAATGAGTTATGTGATTTGGTGATCGAATGTTGTTTGGAGTCTCGGATGAGATCACGGACATGACGAGGAGTCTCGAAATGGTCGGGAGGTAAAGATTGATATACAGGACGATAGTATTCGGACACCGAAAGTGTTTCGAGGGGTATCGGGTCACCGGAAGGGGTTCCGGGCACCCCCGGGAAAAGATACGGGCCTTATGGGCCAAGAGGGGAAACACACCAGCCACAAGGGGCTGGTGTGCCCCCCATATGGGATGGCCTAAGGAGGGGAAGGAAAGGGGATAAGGGAAAGAAAAGTGTGGATTAGGATTCCCACTTCCTTCCCTCTCCCCCCTCTTTCCTTCCCCTCGGTTATATATTGCAGGGGGACGGCTTGGGAGGGACTCCAAGTAGGATTCCTCCAACTTGGCAGCCTCCTATGGCTGCTCCTCCCTCCCTCCCACCTATATATATATGGGGGGGGGGCTAACACAAACCAGACAATTGCCACTACAAGAAATATGTCAACTTGTGACCCTCACTATTGGTCGCTGAAAGGTCATAGTTTTTCATTTGTGACCTTTTTGTAACCAAAACAAAAGGTCAAAAGCTGGCGGTCGTAAACTGAAATTAGTGACCTTCTTTGTGATATGTAAAAGGTCGTTGGTTCCACGACCAAATTTTTGGTCACTAGCAACCTCCCCCAGGCCACGTAGGCATCCAGCATGGCAAGCTGATGTGGCACAAGAATCAGCCCGATCCGATTCGGTGTTCTACATGGGCCGAGCCCAACAATTCGGCCTTTTTAATGTTTTTTCCTGTTATTTTTTGCTAGATACATGGGCCTAGCCCAGCAATTCGGCGTTTTTTTCTTGGCCATTGCCTTTTATAGTACTTTTTTTTCACCCTCAACCCTTTTATAGTCCATTTCTGTTTTGGGCCTCGGCCTTTTTACATTCCATCTACTTTTTGGGCCTTGGCCTTTTCGTTTGTCACACTGGTCATCTTTCTATTTCTCACACTTTCACAATAAACAAATGACAAATATTTCAAATGGCAAGAGAACATATGAAACTGTATAATGATAGCCAATATTAGCACCAAATATGTTGACTATTGTACAAATACGAAATTACAATATTTACAATAGTGTTCATACAACCAGATATGCTGGCTACTGTACAACATAACTAGCACTACATTATTACTTGCTACTCTTTACTTTGTCCGGCTTCAAGCTTTCTTCAGCCCAGAGCTCCTGTAAAGAGAGGTAACACCACACTTTTAGAGCTAGATCAAGGCACAAAATGTTTATTTGGTTGGGTCATGCTGCAACAATCACATAGAAGCATAATTATAAGCACAAATACACAAATGATCTCAGTTCAAGCAAATCATCTATAGTAGCAAAGTATGAAAAAGGAAGCAACACATGGCAGGAATGTTTACAATAGCTCAGTTGATGACTTCAAATAGGAATAATGCATACAAGTATAATACATAAATATGAGAAACTATCACAGTACAGAAATGGTATCACGGATATATATAGCTAACTCAATGACAGATTGAAATGTTTTACTCAATGTATGGAACTCAAAGAACTTTTCTGGTTAGCCACCAGCATCATGCATTTTAACTTCAATAACTGCAGAAATTAGATAGTATATGAAGGCAATATTCTGAAGATATCTCTCTCTCAAACATAGAGTACAACTAAAGTAAATGCAGCTGCTCTTGCTGATATATCTCACTAGACATGGTCTTGCTAACTTACTATGTTAACACAACTAATCTGAGTGAACCAGCTAATTCTAGTTCGTCCACGGACCACACAACGAATGAATGCATCAAGGTTTGAAGACAGTACTACGTACATCCTACAACACCGAATCAAGACAACAAAACCAAGACCATGCAACCAATGAGCTGCAGCTATGCACTAAATTAGGAACAGAAGAAACCGAGCTTTGCGCCAGATGCAGCTAGCAAGCATAAAGAAAGGGGTGAACATGGAAAGCAAGATACCTTGATCTGGTACAGCTTGAGCCATGCCGACCAGCATCCGTTACTTTGTCGGGTGCCTAGCATCCTTAGTGATGGGGATGACATTGGTCCTCTTCTTGGCCATGTTGACAAGATCCCTACCACTCCGGTGAGAGAACTCAACGGCATACACCAACCCAGTTTGCAAAGTGACAAGACTTCGTTAAGACAACTCACATTAAGCAGCATTCACTTAAAATACACAAAGGAAATAGCGAAAAGATCTCACCGGTCCAACAATGTCAGACACATGAGACACGGTTGTTCCAAAGCAGCTCCGAGGTACAACACACGTGTTCCAGGAGCTTGAACCAAGAACCACAAAGTCAGCTACTACAACAATGGTTCCAGTCTGAATTACATCCTTGACAAAACAAGGTATTCAAACAATCCAGAATGCAAGCGAAGGCACAAAAAGGACTTACAATCTAGATGTTTTCCACACCACCGAGCACAGCAGCAACCAGCTTGGATCTGAAGGGGTTCCACACCCTATACTCAACCTTGTATGCATCCTCGTTCTGTACAATTAACAAAACAGCAATAAACATCAGTGTATTGCATCTGTAGAACAATCACGAACATCAATTCAAATCGGCACCAATAAGTGCATCTCTCAGCCAGGATGGGTGCATCATAAGTTTACAAGGAAAGAACTTATAATGACAACATCTTTGCTTAATCCCCCTGGATGGATAGGAATAATGCAACCAAGGCCTAAGTACCTAACTACTAGTATCTACTAACGATAGATACAGATAGCAAGATATATGCATACCGCATACCAGATATAGCATATAATGATCAGTGTGTAGTGTATATATTCTGGTGAGTGTGTAGTGTGTAGTGTATATATTCTGGTGAGCCAGTATTGATCCAGTATGAAAGATCTAACATAGAACCATCATTTTTTCCCTCTATGGAAATACAATGCTAGCATCCAGAGGCAAATACAATACTTAGTGAGAAATTACTACTGTGCATGAAAACATGAATGTACACGAGACTTTGCAAACTGGACAGACTTTGCCAACCATAACAGACAACTAATCTCGTTTCAATTGTCCCGCAGAAGTTCATAGCAAATCTGGATGAATGTTTGGCAAAAAAATCAAAAGGGGCTGCTCATCTTGGCAGAGGAATTCATGGCCAACGACTGAGAGGAGGGGAAGGGGCACGAACGAGGGTCCTTCACCTGATTCGGTCATCGGCCGGAGTGGGGCGCCGTTCGCCAGAGTGGTGCCCTGGTCGGACCGGCCAGGAGTTGCTGCGAGGGAGGAGCCGCACCCTAGGAGTCGCGTCAGAGTATGGAGAAGCGACGGAAGATGGGCTCCTACCCGCTGTCCAATGTGGCCGGAGCTAGCCGCGACATGGAGCTAGAGACTGGCAGTGGCCTCTCCTTCAACTGCGCCTTGACCTTGTACACCTTGGCCAGCCTCTCCTTCAACTGCGCCTGCACACAAGCACATGAGCGCTTCAGAATCACCGACTAAATGCAATAGAGCTAAGGAACGAGAGGAAGGGGGCGAGATCTCGAACCTTGGAGACCTTGATGGACTCACCGGGTCGCCGCTCGTCGCCGCCCGGCCAAGAATCGCCATCCTCGCCAAGATCTCCTCCTCCTCCTCTCGATCGTCGCATCAGCAGCCACTACCACGAAGCGAGAGCGCCAGATTGATCCAGCTGCGTGGGCTATGGTGCGCGCCAATGATCTAGTGTCGCGGAAGAGCACGAATCGCTTATGGGCGAAAGCAGCAGTTGGTCATGAACTTGAGGGTGCAGAAGGGAGCGGGAGCGGGAGCAGTACGGAAGGGAGCGGCGGCGGTGATGGGGAAAAGGGAGCGGGAGCGGCTGGGGGCGACACCTCTCTCTCCGGTGAGGGGGGCGGACGATGGTAGATCTGAATCGGGTTAGGGTGCAGATGGCTGCAGAACAGCAGCGAGGGGAGAGGTGGGTGGCGGAGGCAAGGGAAGATGTGGGCAGCGGAAGGAAGGGGAGGATTGGGCGGCGGCGGAAGGAAGGGGAAGATGGGGCGGCGGCGGAGGGATCTGGATCAGGGAGAGGAGTGGAGGCAGGAAGGGATCTGGATCGGTGGACCTGGCGGGAAGGAAGGGGACGGGATTGAGAGGAGCGAGGGAAAGAAAGGAGGCGGGGGGTGGATGGAAATTGACCCGGAGGACATAGCTAGGGTTTCGGGGTTGGTGTGATGGGTCGAGGACAGCCGTTGGATCCGCCATCGGATGCACGATTCGCGTGATATGTCCACGGACTAATCAGAATGCAGTATGATTTTATGACCATCTAAATTGGTCATAGTTGACTTAAAATAATGTGTTAAAATCATTTAAGCTACTTTATGATCTGAGAAATTGTAAAAAAAATGGAAAACCTTCTCATTGTGTCACCAAAATTTGAACAAGTTTTCAGAAAAAATAACAACAGGGAATAAGATAAATATCTTTAAAAAGGTGTCGTCGAAAATGAGTTTTTTGCAAAAAGAAAACCATTTTCCCTTTTTCGGGTGCCCAAAATGAGTTTTTTTGAAGGACCTACAATATATTTATTGCAAAATTGGATGAAATCAATTTTATAAACTATTAGGCCATATTTAATGCACAAATAACCAAATAGTTGGGTGTCAAAAGATTTTATCCACCTCTGATAAAAAAGGCAAATTTCCGCTGGTCCAGCTGGAAGAAGGGCAAATTTGAACTGTAGCTGCCTCATAGTTTGCTATTTTTTTTCAAAAATCATTTCTAGGTACATAAGTATCTATTTAATGAGAGAAACATTAAATGTTTTCCAAGATTCAACCACTAGCTACGAACGGTCAAGCCCGCCGTTTTGACCGTATTTTGAAACGGACATAAAAAATTCAAAAAAATCAACAAATTGGAAAACCTTCGCATTGTGTCATTATATGTGACCAAGTTTCCAGGAAAAACAATAAACTTATAATACGGAAATAATTTTAAAGAAGTGTTCTCAAAAACGAGCTATCATGCGTGAAGATTCATGGCTTTCAAGCCAAATGATCAATCTTATGGCCACATTCATGGCATAGTTTGTTCAAATGATCTCATATTGTGCACAAGGGTGCATCTTGAAATTCCAAACAATGTTGCCTAAGGGAGTTTTCATTTTCTTTGCACGAAAAATTCATTTTCCATTTTTCGAGTGCCCGAAATGAGGTTTTTTTGTGAAGGACCTACAATATATTTATTTCAAAATTCGACCAAATCAATTTTCTAAAATACCAGGCCATATTTAATTCACAAATGACTAAATGGTTGTGTGTCAAAATCTTTGGTCCATCTCTGGTGAAAAAGACAAATTTTCGCCGATTTAGCAGGAAGCGGGTCAAATTTGAACTGCAGCTGCCTCATAGTTTGCTATTTATTTTTTCCAAAAATCATTCCTAGTTACATAAGTACCTATTTAATCAGAGAAACATCAAAAGTTTTCCAAGATTCAACCACTAGCTAGGAACCGTCAAGCCTGCCGTTTTGACCGCATTTTGAAACGGGCATAAAAAATTCAAAAAAATCAAAAAATTGGAAAACCTTCGCATTGTGTCATTATGTGTGACCAAGTTTCCAGGAAAAATAATAAACTTGTAATACGAAAATTATTTTTAAAAAGTGTTCGCAGAAATGAGCTATCATGCGTGAAGATTCATGGCTTTCAAGCCAAATGATCAATCTTATGGCCACATTCATGGCATAGTTTGTTCAAATGATCTCATATTGTGCACAAAGGGGCATCTTGGAATTCCAAACAATGTTTCCTAAGGGAGTTTTCATTTTCTTTGCACAGAAAATTCATTTTACATTTTCCGAATGCTTGAAATGAGTTTTTTTGTGAAGGACCTACCATATATTTGTTGCAAAATTGGACCCAATCAATTTTATAAAATACTAGGCCATATTTAATGCACAATTGAAAAAATGGTTGGGTGTCAAAATTTTTGATCCACCTCTGGTGAAAAAGACAAATTTCACGATTCAAAGAGAAGGTGTCAAATTTGAACTGCAATGCCTCATAGTTTGTTATTTATTTTTCCAAAAATCATTTCTAGTTACATAAGTACCTATTTAATCATAAATACATGGTTTGGTGGTGATACGTCGAGGTTTGGACGGTGGCCGAGGGCCCCAACTCTAGAGCTGCCAGAATCAAGATGCCGCCACATGGTCATCATGGACAGTGGCGCTACCATGTATTCTGGGAGGCCTAGGCATGTCTGCGGGTTGGGCACTCCCCAAGTAGGTGCTAGGAAGAAAATCACAACATAAGATTCTCACGAGGAGAACGATCGATGCTCAAACATGAATAAGCAGCCAAATGTTTGATTAGTGGTACGGGAAATGCACATGGCTAATGGGCGTAAGTTTTGGCTGAGGATGACCAGTTACTAAGAGGACCGTCTTCACAAATTTTTAGCTCAAAAGGAGGAGCCTAGGTGGTACTTGCTTTGCAAAGTACAACACTGGACATAAATACTAATGTTGAAGATGGGCTCAAAATAATGAATGGATTGAGCTAGCATTTGGTGGAGGGTGGTTATTTGGGCATAGGAAAGCACTGTAGAAAATGGATACCATTTGGACATGCCAAAGTGGTACTTCCTTCACAAAGTGTTTTTCTGAACAGAATAGGAAAATGAATATTTTTGAATTATTTATGAACTAGGCAAGGAAGGTTTTTTACATATTTGATGAAGATATGACCCAAAGAATTTATGAGATTTTTGGGATTTTGGGAATGATAAAAATATAGGTTGCTTCACAACCTAGGGCAAAAACTGCCACATGGACATGACACATAGGCAAAACTGATGAGGTGACGCCTAGTCATAGCAATAAGTACTAATGCATCCACGTTCACAACCTCATGATCATTTATATTGGTCGTAATCAGGTAGAAATAAGGTCATGGACCACTCTTGTCTGCTTTATGGCCATTTGGTGTATGGCAATTCAGGGTTTGAGCCCTTCCAAGCGAAATGGCCGTGGATTTACGACCAATTCAGCTAGGGTCACTAAGAGAAGGTTACTAGTTGACATATTTCTTGTAGTGTGCCTAGCCGTGTGCGACACCCCCCTCCACCGTTTACACCCATGGTCATATTTTCGTAGTGCTTAGGCGAAGCCCTGCGGAGATCACTTCACCATCACCATCACCACGTCGCCGTGCTGACGGAACTCATCTACTATCTCGACGTCTTGCTGAATCAAGAAGGCGAGGTACATCACCGAGCTGAATGTGTGCAGAACACGGAGATGCCGTGCGTTCGGTACTTGATCGGTTGAAGCGCGAAGAAGTTCGACTACATCAACCGCGTTGTGAAACACTTCTGCTTACGGTCTAAGAGGGTACATAGACACACTCTCCCCCTCGTTGCTATGCATCTCCATGGATAGATCATTACGTGTGCGTAGAATTTTTTTGTTTTCCACGCAACGATTCCCAACAGAGTCATCAATCTTCGCGCACCTGACTTCTTTCTCTGCTGGCAGGGCACAACTACGTGTGCGTTGACGGCGGATGGCGCGGCCACATGTGTGGGAGGTGCCGGACGACGCAACGTCGTCCACGGCAACGATGATGCCCATGCCACTGTGCTCCCTCCCCCACCCCGACCCCCGTGCCGGCCTGGCACAACTCACCCCTCCACGAGCCGGCCTGGAGCAGCGAGTTGGTGAAGCATGCGCCGACTTGGGGCGATAACTTGCTTTGTTGGGCTTGGCGAGGGAGGTGGAGCAGCAAGCTGCCTCGCTCGTATCCGACGGGCTCAGCGGACCACCCAACCGGATTTTATGCCGGAGAACTGCTCTTCTTGCTCGCCGGATGCCATTGAAAGAATGAAAAAAACGGTGGAAGGAGGACATGGGGAGCGGCGAAGTGGTGCGATTCTTGCCCGGCATCTGGCCTCGTTTAAATAGCGGGCGAACGGGAGGAGCTTGCCCGAGGTTGCGTTTAATGCCAGGCCGCTCCTGACCGGACGTGTGGCCGGAGTAGGTTCTCGGCTTCCATGCAAGTTAAATGAAGGCGTTTGAATGCGGCGAGGAGACGTGTTTAGTCGGGCGTGCAACGGACGGCGCCCTCGGCTGGCGCGCTGCTTCAATGGCAGAGGCAGTGAGAGGTCGCGTCCGCCCCGAGCCGCCTTCAATATGAAGCGACGCGCTCTACAGCGGCATGTGTGGACAGCTAGCAATGAGCAGGAAGCACGGGCGGGAAGGGGGATGGGTTTTTGCTGGGCCAGGGCTGTTTGTGGGAGAAAGTATGTTCGGACCGCGTTGGATGGCTTTCATGGTCCGACCAACGCAGGCCAGATGGATGTCGGAGTTTGCTCGTCGATGCTGGAGTGGTTCAAATATGGCTAGAAGAAGTTGATAATTCGTTGGTGCTACTAGGAGCGCACTCCTGCATGTGAAAATATTGTTTGAAATGTCAAAAAATCCCAACAAAAATTCTATGTGTTCTTTGTCACATCCAAATGCTACATGCAAATTTGTAGGTAAAAAATATTAAACATTTTAGCCTGTGAAAAAAGAACATCAAATGTTACCCCAAAATGTCTCGCTAAATTTGTTTTTTTCTCACCGGCGAAACACCGTAGCTCCGTTTCGCATGAAAATTTTCAAGGATGTTTGCGACACTAATACAAACATCAAAAAAAATTAGACCTTTATGAAAACATTTACTATACAGCCTCCATTTGATAATGTAGTGCGTCATGTTTTTTGAGGTTCAACTTTGACTATAAATTAGACCAATAATACATAAATCATTTTATTAAAAATTTATACCTTTGAAAACTTCTTTCGAATACGAATTCAAAGGTATCTGTCATGATCCTGCTGCAGTCGCCCATGTTGGTAAAATTTATGGTCAAAGTTAAATCTCAAAAAAGATGGATGCACTACATTATAAAGATGGAGGGAGTATATTTTACTATTCACGTGGGAGTGCGCGCTCCCGGGCGCCAAAACACCATTGTCAAACATAGACCCATCTATTTTATCATCTACTCCCTCCGTTCCTAAATATGAGTATTTTTAGAGATTATAATATGGACTACATACGGAGCAAAATGAGTGAATCTACATTCTAAAATACATCAATACATTCCTGTGTAGTCCATATAGAATCTCTAAACAGACTTATATTTAGGAACGAAGGGAGTATCTATTACGGAAATCCTATCTGGTGACCGTTCGCCGGGAAAAGAGTGGAAAGCAAACCCATTTTGATGATAGCTTTAGTTATGAGACGAGATCAAACAGTGTCAGTTTTAAACGGGAAAATGACTTTATCTAACAGAAATTGTCATGTTGCTCTAAAGAACTGCCACCTCTAAACAACTAAAAATGACAGCAAAATCGTTTGCAAATGCCACCCCCTCTTGGCGAAGTTCCCATCCATCATTATACTACCAGTATATATACTATATAAGAAGCACAATAAGAAAAAAGGAAAAGACTAGAAAACTTAAAATGGGAAAATATCTCACCGTTGATCTTCATGCTCCCGCATAATTATGCGGTTTTAACGGCTTAGACTCAAACCAAATAGTCTACGTCTCGAATTCAACATCTATTGAGGCCCCATAACGGAGCCAATCAAACCCACGGTTGGTAAATGTTCTAATTTACCTTTCCCATTTGTTTTGCTTTTCTCAACCGTGAAATTAACAATCGTGAGCTCAATCCAATTGTTTATAGTCTTTTGTCTGTCTTCTATTTTAAATAACACTAACCTATAAATATTCTATGCAAATTTGATAAATTGCAGAGGAGTATCATTAACAAAGGAAGTGCAAATGCAAAATTTTAGAAGAGTATCATTAACGAAAGAAGTGCAAATGCAAATAGTTTGGTGAAAAATACGAAGAGAATAAGGAGAACGAATATTTAGCCGTTTATTAGTGAAAACTAAAATCATATAAATCACACATTTAAATATGAGTTAATGATACAATATCTATAGAAGCATGACTTAGACATAAGTATAAGTTGTCTTGACGAATTCCAACATTTTAAAGAACAAAATAATAATATGATGATTGATCTTTGTGGATCCTCATATTTATATAGTTTTAACGGTTTTGATTTGAACCAAAGTGTTGGTCTCAAATTCAACATCAATTAAGGTGAAAAATGATTGATGAAGCCCATGGAACCCACGTCTGGTACTTATTGGATTTTTTGGGTTTCTCAATATATGACCAACCAATTTTTTACATGTTTCCTTTTTAACCTTTTGCCTTTTCAAAACATGAGAATCATGTTCATAAGAAACATAACAAATTTGCTAATCCTCAATGATATATATTCTGTTTAATATATATTTATCTAAAAAAGAGATTAGTCTTAGGAAATACTAACCTAAAGAAGACACCTTCGAACTGATATGTGCATATTAAGGATTTTATTTCTCGAGTCCACACTCAGTTCCTATCTATACGAATTTATTATCAAAGGATAACTTCAAAACATATCTTGATGATTTATCTAAACATAATTTGACAAATATATAGACAACACATTTTAATGTTTTCCTAGAGGAAGTGGATTTGGCCCCATTCCCATACCGCGCCCGTTGTGTCCGGGCCAAGTAAACCCATATAAACAGGCCCCAAGGGGACATGAAGAACTCACCGACATTCACAAACATGCCACCCCTAATTTCCTTTAAAGTAACCAGACAACGTTAAATAGAAGAGTCTGTGACAGATTGAAGAATGAGACCAAGACAAGGGCGAACAGTAACCAACCAAGACTATTACAAATAGGTGTTGAACCAACCAGGAGTATGAACATATACTAAACATATAAGAATACTATTTATTCATGAATACTTATTATTTGAAATATGAAAATATGTTTTATAAACGTGAACATTTACTTTTACAACACATCAACATTTTATGTTATTAGCCTGATTTAGAAAAAAAATTAAATAAATGTTTAAAGATTCATATGAGAGAGAGAGGGGGAGGGAGAAAGTACCTTTTTAATGGGCCATGGAAACAGTGGGCCCCCTTAGAAGCGCTTCCGGACGCAAGATGATAATCTCTATCTCTATCTCTACCTACTAATAAAGCAGCTACTGCTTCTGGTCGTATGTCATCGGTGTTTTTTTAAAAAGTCCCTATGGTATAGAGTATTTAACTCACAGTCCATCTAAGCGGGGAGAAGAGGGGCAGGGGCAGGGACGGGGAGGGAGAGGGGCAGGCCGGGGATGGGGAGAAAGAGGGGCGGGGGTGGAGAAGGGTAGGAAGATGGGCGACGAGGGTGGAGGCAGAGGAGGAGACCGTGGGCCCTGTGGGGCGAGATGGAGGAGGAGTATCTCGTCGCGGCTAGCGCCACCAGCAAGGCCATGGCCATGATGCGGTGTCTTAAAAACATGAGAGATCCAGAACTAGCTGGTCTTGCCGGTGGAACTGTCGCTGATCTTGCCAGAGTCGTCGAGGAGCAGGGTCTCAGAAGGGGATACGCGTAGATCCGCCCAGGGCGGGCCAGAGCGAGGCGGACTCGACCTCCCGCCAGAAGAAGATGCCACCCCAACACCACCACGAATCATGGAGGAGAGGAGTCATAGAGGGTGAATCATGGAGAAGAGGAGCCGCAGAGGGCGACGGCGGCCGCGGAGGACCTGCCCCACCGGCACTGCATGGGAAGGGAGGGGGCAGAGAGAGCGAGGCGTGGTGGGGTGGTGAGTGGGTAGATCGGAGAAAGCCTTGGGGAGGAGGATGCGATTGAGGAAGCAGCAGATCATCCAGAATCGGGTGGAGGCGAGGCTGCTGGCCCAGGGGACCGGTGACTGGGGCGGACAGCCAGATCAAGCTTCTGATTGGATGGAGAAGAGGAAGAGGACCAACGTTGGGATGGCAATCTGGATAAGAGAAGGAGAGGAGTGGCGATGGGACAAGGCAAGCAGTGGGTGGGCGGTGCTTTTCTTCATGTTGTACCGGCTACACCGTAGAAGCTACTCGGTGCATGCGTGCTAGCATCGATTATTTATTTTACGGAAGAGCGCCGACTATTACTTGATGTTGTTAGTTGTCAATACATTTTCAGATACTCCCTCTGTCATAAAATAAGTCTCTCAACACAATTTTATACACCCTCCATTTCTAAATTTAAGTGTTTTTAAATTTTTTTAATACGGACTACATGTGGATATATATAGGCATATTTTAAAGTGTAGTTTCACTCATTTTGCTCTGTCTGTAGTTTAAAAAGACTTATATTTACAAATGGAGGGAGTACTATAGTTAATACAAAGTTGAGACATTTATTTTAAGATGGAGAGAGTATAATAACTAAAAGTGAGTGAAATATTAAAAAGAAACATTTCTTAACGGAGAAGATATTTGAAGCTCGCCTGCACTTGCTAACCTTCAAGATATTCCTCAACTCTGGATGTCATGGATGTCATCGGTAAGATAGAGAGGTGAGAGTGAGGGATGAAGAATAGAGAGAGTGCAACAACGGTGCATCTTGCTCGTGCCCTGTTTCACTCCGCATGACACCTGGGAGGGGGAGCACTACCCTCGTTGTACAATCTGCCCCGCAACTCTGCGTACCCTATTCCTGATCCTCGTCGAGGCCCGATGATAATGACCAGGGAAGTAGTCATGTTGGCATGGAGGGTGTGCTCCTACTATTGGCGGCAACGTGTCAACAAAAGTGTTACACACATTGTAAATTTACTTTCTCGTATTTTTGAAGTGGGAAAGCATGAATATGAATTAGTGTTAATAGGGATTGCGATATATAGGAATTAATATATGACCTATTTGAAACTATTACAGGTATGCAGATGATGCATACTCTCACATCGAAGGAATAGCCGCTGATCGATAAATGGTTAGATTTTCGTAATGATTTTTACATAGGGTTGTTAAATAACAACAACTTATTACACATAATTCAATTTCTTTAGAGCGAGTTAAAGAAGTACAAGCTTTTGGGATACAATAAAATCTGTATAAAGTTAATCTTTATGAGTCTTACAACCAATTTAATTAGGAAAACTTATTATTCACCATGACAGGTAAACACCTGAGCTTAATACCATGTGAACTCTCAGATTTATTTTATACCCGGTGCAACGTACGGGCATTTTTGCTAGTAATAATAAGGGGAGCTCCTAGTTCGCAGGAGCTACATTAAGCGATCGAAGCGGCAGCGCTCGCTGAAGCTTTCCTCCCCCTCGCGATGTACTGGGCCAGCCCGTTAAGCATGCACAGTGTTAAAATAGAAAGAAGGCAATTGGATAACATGGGATACGATCGCAAATTTTTTAGGGGAACTTCAGAGAACTTTATTAGATGAAAGCATTCACTGGACAGTCAGCCAGAAGACTGCTGACCAGGAAGCTAGGGGTGGAGTCTAGCCAACTTTCAGTCACATTAAGCGTACATGCATGCTTAGCACACAAATGTGTGGGACCATTAGCGACTCTTATTACATGAGAAATATGAAAATACAAAAAGTTAGCATAGAGCTCTCTAATTTCTGAGAAGATTGGTGCTACTACCAAGCGGTCGGTGTAGCTAGAGTTCCAGAGGTTAACTGTCTCAAGACAGTCAGGTTCCAGTCGCACGTGCATGTAGCCTCGAAGCTTGGCGAATATGAAGCCCTCACGCAAGGAGAGCACTTCAGCAATGAATGGATCTGTGACCCCCAGATGAGGTTTTCACCATGCGCCAGGAAAGCCGAGGAAGAGTGGGCTACTCCCCCATGCCGGCGATGCCGACATCGAGATGTACTGCAGGATCAACGTTGATCTTTATAAGATTACCTTCAGGGGGCCGCCAACCATGACCGGCAGAGGTATGAAGCTCTGTCGGGGAATTTCCAGCAATGACAGGTCCTCACGGATACGTCGAACCGAGGTAGCTGGATGAATGAGCTCCTGATCATGTGTTCTTCTGTTATGTGACATCCAGATGGCCCACATGATAGTAATAATTATAGTGCTATCCTTGTCTGTGAATTGCATATCATAGAGGATATCACGTGCCCAAGAGCTGGGATGGAGTCGTGGCAGATTAATCTCAAAGAGCAGCCTTGCCTCCTCCCAAAATTGCCTTGCATGAGAGAAGTGAACAAGGGCATGCATCAAGTCCTCGTCCATTGCAAGACATAACTTACATAAGCTTGTATTTATGATATGATGGTGGTGGAGTGTGCATTCATCCGAAATGATTCCTCTTAGAACCCTCCACCAGAACACTCATACTTTAGGGACAACTTTGAGCTTCCACACTTGACTCCACATCTGTTCTTTGTTCGTTGATGGCCCCTATATCTGCCCTTCTTCTAGAGCTAGATGCTCTGTCTGATTCACTAGAGCTTGATATGCTGTTTTTACAGTGTAGATGCCAGATCTCTCATTTGCCCAAGCAATGAAGTCCTTCCCGCCACCCTGACGGAGTCAAATATTAAGGATTGCCTCCCGTCCGGTGTGATGAACGGCGAGCGAACTAGATCAAGCTTCCAGGTCCAATTGTCCGAGTGGATAAGATTGCTGACGATGGTAACCAGAGTGGATGGCAGCATGTACAAAGGCCTCACAAATACAGTCGATGGGATCCAACGGTCCTCCTAGGCAGAGGTTAAAGCCCCATCACCAATGCGCTTTATAAGGCCAGCACTGAGGGCTGCGCTCCCAGCGATGATTGCCCGCCAGGCAGCAGAGGCAGATTTGGGTGTTGGCACTTGCATAAAATCATAGTCCGGGAAATACCTTCCCTTCATCACTCTGGTAAAAAGAGCGTCTGGTTTTGTTAGGAACCTCCAGCCATGCTTCCCGAGAAGCGTGATAACCCACAAGTATATGGGATCGCAACAGTTTTCGAGGGTAAAGTATTCAACCCAAATTTATTGATTCGACACAAGGGGAGCCAAAGAATATTCTCAAGTATTAGCAGCTGAGTTGTCAATTCAACCACACCTGAAAGACTTAATATCTACAGCAAAGTATTTAGTAGCAAAGTAGTATGAAATTAACGGTAACGGTGGCAAAAGTAACAGTAGCAGTTCTGTAGCAATCGTAACAGTGGCAACGAAAAAGTAACTAAGCAAGAACAATATGTGAAAATCTCGTAGGCAATGGATCAGTGATGGATAATTATGTCGGATGCGATTCCTCATGCAACAGTTATAACATAGGGTGACAAAGAACTAGCTCTAGTTCATCAATGTAATGTAGGCATGTATTCCGAATATAGTCATACGTGCTTCTGGAAAAGAACTTGCATGGCATCTTTTGTCCTACCCTCCCATGGCAGCGGGGTCCTATTGGAAACTAAGGGATATTAAGGCCTCCTTTTAATAGAGTACTGATACGTCTCCAACGTATCTATAATTTTTTATTGTTCCATGCTATTATATTACCCGTTTTGGATGTTTATGGGCTTTACTTTACACTTTTATATCATTTTTGGGACTAACCTACTAACTGGAGGCCCAGCCCAAATTGCTGTTTTTTTGCCTATTTCAGTGTTTCGAAGAAAAGGAATATCAAACAGAGTCCAACCGGAATGAAACCTTTGGGAGCGATCTTTTTGCAACAAACGCAATCCAGGGGACTTGGAGTGGACGTCAAGCAACAAACGAGGCGGCCACGAGGGTGCCCGGCGTGCCCCCTGGGGGTGGGCGCGCCCCCCACCCTCGTGGGCCCCTCGAGCATCCACCGACCTACTTCTTTCTCCTATATATATATATCCACGTACCCCGAAAACATCCAGGAGCACCACGAAAAGCTATATCCACCGCCGCAACCTTCTGTATCCGCGAGATCCCATCTTGGAGCCTTCGTCGACGCTTCGCTGGAGCGGGAATTGACCATGGAGGGCCTCTACATCATCTCCAAGGCCTCTCCGATGAGTTGTGAGTAGTTTACCATAGACCTTCGAGTCCATAGTTATTAGCTAGATGGCTTCTTCTCTCTCTTTGAATCTCAATACAAAGTTCACCTCGATCTTCTTGGAGATCTATTCAATGTAACTCTTTTTGCGGTGTGTTTGTCGAGATCCGATGAATTGTGGGTTTATGAGCAAGTTTATCTATGAGAAATATTTGAATCTCCTCTGAATTCTTTTATGTGTGATTAAGTTATCTTTGCAAGTCTCGTTGAATTATCAATTTGGTTTGGCTTACTAGATTGATCTTTCTTGCAACGAGAGAAGTGCTTAGCTTTGAGTTCAATCTTGCGATGTCCTTTCCCAGTGACAGCTGGGGCAGCAAGGCACGTATTGTATTGTTTCCTTCGAGGATAAAAAGATGGGGTTTATATCATATTGCATGAGTTTATCCCTCTACATCATGTCATCTTTCTTAATGCGTTACTCTGTTCTTCATGAACTTAAACTCTAGATGCAGGCAGGAGTCGGTCGATGTGTGGAGTAATAGTAGTAGATGCAGAATTGTTTCAATCTACTTGTCACGGACATGATGCCTATATACATGATCATGCCTAGATAATCTCATAACTATGCGTTTTTTATCAATTGCTCGACAGTAATTTGTTCACCCACCGTAATACTTATGCTATCTTGAGAGAAGCCACTAGTGAAACCTATGGCCCCCGGGTCTATCTTTTATCATGTAAGTTTTCCATCTACTTTTATTTGCATCTTTTATTTTCCAATCTATATCATAAAATTACCAAAAATATTTATCTTATTATCTCTATCAGATCTCACTTTCGCAAGTGGCCGTGAAGGGATTGACAACCCCTTTATTGCGTTGGTTGCGAGGTTCTTGTTTGTTTGTGTAGGTGCGTGAGACTTTTGAGGAGCCTCCTACTGGATTGATACCTTGGTTCTCAAAAACATAGGGAAATACTTACGCTACTTTACTGCATCACCCTTTCCTCTTCAAGGAAAACCAACGCAGTGCTCAAGAGGTAGCAAGAAGTATTTCTGGCGCCGATGCCGGGGAGGTCTTCGTTCAAGTCAAGACATACCAAGTACCCATCACAAACTCATCTCCCTCGCATTACATTATTTGCCATTTTCCTCTCGTTTTCCTCTCCCCCACTTCACCCTTGCCGTTTTATTCGCCCTCTCTTTCGCTTGCCTTTTTGTTTGCTTGTGTGTTGGATTGCTTATCGTGATGGCGCAAGATAATACCAAATTGTGTGACTTTTCCAATACCAATAATAATGATTTCCTTAGCACTCCGATTGCTCCTCTTAATGATGTTGAGTCTTGTGAAATCAATGCTGCTTTGTTGAATCTCGTTATGAAAGATCAATTCTCCGGCCTTCCTAGTGAAGATGCCGCTACTCATCTAAACAACTTTGTTGATTTGTGTGATATGCAAAAGAAGAAAGATACGGATAATGATAGTGTTAAATTGAAGTTATTTTCGTTTTCACTTAGAGATCATGCTAAAACTTGGTTTTCATCTTTGCCTAAGAATAGTATTGATTCATGGAATAAGTGCAAAGATGCTTTTATCTCTAAGTATTTTCCTCCCGCTAAGATCATCTCTCTTAGGAACAACATTATGAATTTTAAACAACTTGATCATTGAGCATGTTGCCCAATCTTGGGAAAGAATGAAATTAATGATTCGCAATTGCCCTACTCATGGTTTGAATTTATGGATGATCATACACAAATTTTATGCCTTGAATTTTGCTTCTAGAAATCTTTTAGATTCGGCCGTGGGAGGCACTTTTATGGAAATCACTTTAGGAGAAGCTACTAAACTCCTTGATAACATTATGGCTAGTTATTCTCAATGGCACACCGAAAGATCTACTAGTAAAAAAGTGCATGCTATAGAAGAAATTAATGTTTTGAGTGGAAATATGGATGAATTTATGAACTTGTTTGCTACTAAGAGTGCTCCTATTGATCCTAGTGATATGCCTTTGTCTACCTTGATTGAGAATAATAATGAATCTATGGATGTGCATTTTGTTGATAGGAATAATTTTGGTAACAACGCGTATAGAGGAAACTTTAATCCTAGGCCGTTCCCTAGTAATTCATCTAATAATTATGGAAATTCCTACAATAATTCTTATGGAAATTTTAATAAGATGCCCTATGATTTTGAGAATAGTGTTAAAGAATTTATGATCTCTCAAAAGAATTTTAATGCTTTGCTTGAAGAAAAATTGCTTAAAGTTGATGAATTGGCCAGGAACGTTGATAGACTTTTGCTTGATGTTGATTCTTTGAAAATTAGATCTATTCCTCCTAAGCATGATATCAATTAGTCTCTCAAAGCCATGGGAATTTCCATTGATGAGTGCAAAGAAAGAATCGCTAGGTTGCGTGCTAAGAAAGATTGCTTTGTAAAAGCGTGTTCTTCTAGTTTCCATGAAAATAATGATGAAGATCTAAAAGTTATTGATGTGTCCCCTATTAAATCCTTGTTTTGCAATATGAATCTTAATAATGATGGGACTGGAGATGACTCAACTTTAGTTAAAAGGCATCCCAATGATTCGGAGTTCTTAGATCTTGATGCTAAATTTGGTAAAAGTGGGATTGGAGAGGTCAAGACTTTACATAGCATCGAACCCACTATTATGGATTTCAAGGAATTTAATTATGATAATTGTTCTTTAGTAGATTGTATTTCCTTGTTGCAATCCGTGTTGAATTCTCCTCATGCTTATAGTCAAAATAAAGCTTTTACCAAACATATTGTTGATGCCTTGATGCAATCTTATGAAGAGAAAATTAATTTGGAAGTTTCTATACCTAGAAAACCTTATGATGAGTGGGAACCTACTATAAATATTAAAATTAAAGATCATGAGTGCTATGCTTTGTGTGATTTGGGTGCTAGTGTTTCCACGATTCCGAAAACTTTATGTGATATGCTAGGTTTCCATGATTTTGATGATTGCTCCTTAAACTTGCATCTTGCGGATTCCACCATTAAGAAACCTATGGGAAGGATAAATGATGTTCTTATGTATGCGCTTAACTGATATGCTTAAAGTGAATCCTTATGCTAAATACATGAAGGATATTATTACAAATAAAAGAAAGATACCGGAAGCTGAAATTTCCACCATGCTTGCTAATTATACTTTTAAAGGTGGAATACCTAAGAAACTAGGAGATTCAGGAGTACCAACTATACCATGCTCCATTAAAAAAACTATGTTAAAACTGCTTTATTTGATCTGGAGCCGGTGTTAGTGTTATGTCTCTCTCTTTACATCATAGACTTGAATTGAATAAGTTGACACCTACTGAAATATCTTTGCAAATGGTTGACAAATCAACTACCAAACCTGTCGGTATTTGTGAGGATGTGCCTGTTGTGGTTGCAAATGTTACTATCTTAACGAACTGTGTTATCCTTGATATTCCCGAGGAAGATAGTATGTCGATTATCCTTGGCAGACCCTTTTTGAATACTGTAGGGGCTGTTATTGATTGCAACAAAGGCAATGTCACTTTTCATGTTAATGGTAATGAGCATATGGTACACTTTCCGAGGAAACAACCTCAAGTTCATAGCATAATTTCTACTGGAAAAAGTCCAACTATTATTATTGGAGGTTTTGAATTTCCTCTTCCTACTGTTAAGAAGAAATATGATATTCTTATTATTGGGGATGTGCATATCCCCGTTGAGGTAACCTAGTGTTATTCGAAATTTCTCCGGTTCCATGTTATTCGGAATGAGTTTGTTAACAAGACTTGATCAACCTTGTTAGTGGATTCCTTTTGATGATCATGAGATGGATGAAACTAGAAGGCACAACCTTCTGTACCCTCTTTTTACTTTCTGTTATTTAGAATAAATAAACCAAAAATAGTATTTTCTGTCTGTTTTCTGAATTATCCATGCAATAAAAAAATACCCGAAAATAAAAGTTCTCCAAATGCCCTGCCAATTTAGTATGATTTTTTCTAGAATATTTGAGAATATTTGGCACTGAGAACACAACAGGGGGAGC
Organism: Aegilops speltoides; assembly: GCA_021437245.1. Classification (NCBI taxonomy): domain Eukaryota; kingdom Viridiplantae; phylum Streptophyta; class Magnoliopsida; order Poales; family Poaceae; genus Aegilops; species Aegilops speltoides. Next base: position 431,365,371 of record CM038147.1, on the reverse strand, counting down.
TGGCACCTGGCCACAAGGGTCCAGGGCATGCCCACCCCTACAGGGTGCTCCCCCTGCCTCATGGGCCCACGGTGGCCCCCTCCACTTATTCCTGCACCCACACACTCCATCTTCCTCCCAAAGAAATCACCATCCAGCTCAAGCACGAGTTCTAGCTCACTTTGCTGCCATTTTCGATCTCCTTGCTCAAAGCTCCATTTACAAAACTGCTTTGGGGGATTGTTCCTTGGTATGTAACTCCTCCAATGGTCCAATTAGTTTTTGTTCTAGTGCTCTATTCATTGCAAATTTTTGCTGCCTAGGTGACCCTGTTCTTGAGCTTGCATGTCAAATTTATGAGGTCCCAAGTAATTCTAATGCATGATGTAGGCTCTAGGCACTTGTGGGAGTAGTTGCTATCAGTTTTATTGCGTTTGATTCACTTTTATTTTGGTTACTAAAATTTCAGAAATTTTCAGAAAATGATAAAGAGATTTTTGAGGGCCTCTTCTAGCCAAGGCTCCAAGGATAAACAAGCTAAGGAGAAAGAAAAGGCCAAGTATAATCTTCCTCCCGTAGCGGAAGTACGGCCATGTGAATGGCCTTGTGATGATTTCTTGAGAGAAGACGGGATTTATGATGGCTTTTATTCTTTGGCTGATAATGCAGGTCCCTCCGACTTCCTCCACGACTGGATCGAACGGTATCTCTTACTCACCAATACTTTCATGCAAAACTTCTACTATTATCCTAAGAATTCACCTCCTTTAGTAGCTTTTCATTTATATGATGAGGCTAGGGAGATGTCATTACGTAATTTTTGCGCAATTTGCAGAATACCCTTCGAGGGCAGCTTAGAGGAACCACATGGTAGAGATGTGGATGGTTTTATTGATACTATTACTGTAGGGGAATTGAGGAAGGTTTCCGATGCAAGAATCACTAGCATACATTTTCCTGTTTTACGCTACTTTGCCATATTTGGTAGTCGATGTTTGATTGGTCACGGAAATGTGAAAACCTCAGTGTTCCTGATATTATTATTTTGTTCCATGCTTTATTTTGTGACAACTCTACTAGTATGGGTGCTATTGTTGCTAGATTAAGCCTGAATCGTACAAAAGGCCCCATCTTTGGAGGTATCTATGCTGCTCTCCTTGCTAGACACTTCGAGATACCTATTAGGCATTATGAGAAAGAGGAGACACTGTTGCCTCCTACTTTTCTAGATTATAAGAGCATGGTAGCACATGAGTTTATTGTTAACAATGATGATAAGATGCTTCTGTATAACCTGAGATTTAATAAGAAACACAATGAGATTATTATCTTGCATGCGCCTTCTTAGTTTGATTTAACTGCATGCCCTTACCTCGTCTTGTCGGCGGACGTGTACGAGCTCTGTGGCCAGACATCCGCTCCAGAGCCTGAGCCGGAACCACCACTTGACCCTTATCGTCCATCATCTTATCAGTGGGATCCGGAGGAGATCGCCAGTTAGTGGTAGTACATTGACACTCCTCAGTACACCTGGGAGAGTAGCCACGATCCATGGGCATAGACCAACTTAGGCCAAAAGCCTAAACTTGGGGGAGTACGTATTTCTCACCGACATTACATTCATGTTCACACACTCATTCTAGTCCTCGATATTCATACTTTTCATTGTATTATCCACGCTAGTTGAAATTCTTTTTCTAGATTTCTTCTTGTGTGTTTGATAAACCTTAAGAAAAACCAAAAAAAGTAGTTAGTTTAATTTCCATGCTTGTAGTAGTAATTAAAATAAAACCCAAAAAGATTTCTCATTCTTGTTTTGCTTGTTGGGAGCTTTCCCGTGTAAATAGTTTTATTTCTTTTCTTTCCTTTGGGGGTCGAGAGGAGAAGACCATAATGAAAATGTTTAGTGGCTCTAATATGCATGATTGTTGATTTAACCAAGAGCCCATATTACCTTGTCTTCTCCCTTGAGTTGAATGCTTGTAGATTCCAGCTTAGTTCAATGCACGTGCACTATTATTATTATCCACACCGTTCGGTCGTGCAAGTGAAAGGCAATAATGACGATATATGATGGACTGATTGAGATGAGAGAAGCTGGTATGAACTTGACCTCTCTTGTTTTTGTAAATATGATTAGTTCATCGTTCTTGATTAAGCCTATTATGAATAAACATGTTTGCAATGACAATTATAGATTATAGTTGTTTATGCCAAGCTTAATTAGCTAGGAGATGATAATGGTTTACCTTGCGTGCCAACATGTTATTAAAATGGTTGTGATGTGGTATGATAGGGTGGTATCCTCCTTTGAATGAATTGAGTGACTCGACTTGGCACATGTTTACGCATGTAGTTGAAACAAATCAACATAGCCTTCACGATATTTATGTTCAAGGTGGATTATATCCTACTCATGCTTGCACTCCTTGTTGATTAATTTTAATGCATGTTCATGACTGTTGTCGCTCTCTCAGTTGGTCACTTCCCAGTCTTTTGCTAGCCTTCACCTGTACTAAGAGGGAATATTGCTTGTGCATCCAAACTCCATAAACCCCAAAGTTATTCCATATGAGTCCACCATACCTTCCTATATGCGGTATTTACCTGCCGTTCCAAGTAAATTTGTATGTGCCAAACTCCAAACCTTCAAATGAAATTATGTTTTGTATGCTCGAGTAGCTCATGTATCAACTAGGGCTGTCTGTATCTTCCATGCTAGGTGGGTTATTCTCAAGAGGAATGGACTCCGCTCCTCACTCACGAGAAAATGGCTGGTCACCGGGATGCCCTGTCCCATGCTCAAATCAAATCAAAATAATTAAACAAACTCCCCCAGGATTGTTGCAAGTTGGAGGCACCCGTTGTTTCGGGCAAGCCATGGATTGATGCTTGTTGGTGGTGGGGGATTATAAACTTTACCATTCTGTTTGGGAACCGCCAATAATGTGTGTAGCATGGAAGATATCGAGATCTCGTAGTTGTTATGTTGACAATGAAAGTATATCGCTCAAAATGTTATTCATCTCTATTTCAAAATCGAGCTCTGGCACCTCTACAAATCTCTGCTTCCCTCTGCGAAGGGCCTATCTATTTACTTTTATGTTGAGTCATCACCCTCTTATTAAAAAGCACCCGCTGGAGAGCACGCCGTCATTTGCATTCATTACTATTAGTTTATATTGGGTATGACTATGACTGGATCTCTTTTACCATGAATTACAATGTTTAGTCAGTCCTTGATCTGTAAAGGCGCTCTGCATTTATGTTTTGCGGTCTCAGAAAGGGCCGAGATACCATCTTGTTATATCATATTATGATTGTTTTGAGAAAGTGTTGTCATCCAAGTTTTATTATTATTGCTCGCTAGTTGATTATGCCACTGATTTGAGTAAACATGAGACCTAAGTGTTATTGTGAATATGGTTAGTTCATAATCTTTGCTGAAAACTTGAATGTTGGCTTTACATATTTGCAACAACAAGAGCAAACAGAGTTTGTAAAAGTTTTTCTTTATCACTTTCAGTTTGTCAACTGAATTGCTTGAGGACAAGCAAAGGTTTAAGCTTGGGGGAGTTGATACATCTCCGTCGTATCTACTTTTCCAAACACTTTTGCCCTTGTTTTGGACTCTAACTTGCATGATTTGAATGGAACTAACTCGGACTGACGTTGTTTTCAGCAGAACTGCCATGGTGTTATTTTTGTGCAGAAATAAAAGTTCTCGGAATGACCTGAAAATCCACGGAGCAACTTTTCAGAATTAATAAAAAATACTGGCGAAAGAATTAGCGTCGGGGCCCACACCGTCCACGAGGGTGGGGCGCGCCTCCTCGTGGGCCCTTGGACATCCACCGACCTCAACTCCAACTCCATATATTTGCTTTCGGAGAAAAATCGAGAAAAAGTTTCATCGCGTTTTACGATCACGGAGCCGCCGCCAAGCCCTAATCTCTCTTGGGAGGGCTGATCTGGAGTCCGTTCGGGGCTCCGGAGAGGGGGGTTCATCGCCATTGTCATCATCAACCATCCTCCATCACCAATTTCATGATGCTCACCGCCGTGCGTGAGTAATTCCATCATAGGCTTGCTGGACGGTGATGGGTTGGATGAGATTTACCATGTAATCAAGTTAGTTTTGTTAGGGTTTGATCCCTAGTATCCATTATGTTCTGAGATTGATGTTGCTATGACTTTGCTATGCTTAATGCTTGTCACTAGGGCCCGAGTGCGATGATTTTAGATCTGAACCTATTATGTTTTCATGAATATATGTGAGTTCTTGATCCTATCTTGCAAGTCTATAGTCACCTATTATGTGTTATGATCCGACAACCCCGAAGTGACAATAATCGGGATACTTCTCGGTGATGACCGTAGTTTGAGGAGTTCATGTATTCACTAAGTGCTAATACTTTGGTCCGGTACTCTATTAAAAGGAGGCCTTAATATCCCTTAGTTTCCATTAGGACCCCGCTGCCACGGGAGGGTAGGACAAAAGATGGCATGCAAGTTCTTTTCCATAAGCATGTATGACTATATTCGGAATACATGCCTACATTACATTGATGAACTGGAGCTAGTTCTATGTCACCCTATGTTATAACTATTACATGACGAATCGCATCCGACATAATTATCCATCACTGATCCAATGCCTACGAGCTTTTCACATATTGTGCTTTGCTTATTTACTTTACCGTTACTATCATATAACTACTACAAAACTGCTATCACTTTTTGCTATCATTACCATTACTTCCATACTACTTTGCTACTAAATACTTTGCTGCAGATACTAAGTTATCCAGGTGTGGTTGAATTGACAACTCAACTGCTAATACTTGAGAATATTCTTTGGCTCCCCTTGTGTCGAATCAATAAATTTGGGTTGAATACTCTACCCTCAAAAATTGGTGCGATCCCCTATACTTGTGGGTTATCATACCTCGCTAGCCCTTTTTGAGACCGCAAAACATAAATGCAGAGCACCCCTGAAGATCAAGGACTGACTAGACATTGTAATTCATGGTAAAAGAGACACAGTCACAGTCATACTCAATGTAAATTAATAGCAATGCATGCAAATGACAGTGGTGTGCTCCAACTGGTGCTTTTTAATAAGAGGATGATGACTCAACATAGAAGGAAATAGATAGGCTCTTCGCAGAGGGAAGCAGGTATTTGCAGAGGTGCCAGAGCTCGAGTTTTGAAACAGAGATAAATAATATTTTGAGCGGTATACTTTCTTTGTCAAGATAACAACCGAGAGATCTCGATATCTTTCATGCTACACACATTATAGGCAGTTCCCAAACAGAATGGTAAAGTTTATACTCTTCCACCACTAACAAACATCAATCCATGGCTTGTCCGAAACAACGGGTGTCGTCCAACTAACAACAATCCTGGGGGAGTTTTGTTTGCATTTATTTTGACTTGATTCGAGTATGGGACTGGGCATCCCGGTTACCGACCATTTTCTCGTGAATGATGAGCGGAGTCCACTCATCGTGAGAATAACCCACCTAGCATGGAAGATATAGACAACCCTAGTTGATACATGAGCTATTCGAGCATACAAAACAAAATTTCATTTGAAGGTTTAGAGTTTGGCACATACAAATTTACTTGGAACGGAAGGTAAATACAGCATATAGGAAGGTATGGTGGACTCATATGGAACAAATTTGGGGTTTATAGAAGTGGATGCACAAGCAGTATTGCCACTTAGTACAAGTGAAGGCTAGAAAGAGACTAGGAAGCGACCAACTAGAGAGCGACAACAATCATGAACATGCATTAAGATTAATCAACAATGAGTGCAAGCATGAGTAGGATATAAATCACCATGAACATAAATATCATGAAGGCTATGTTGATTTTGTTTCAACTACATGTGTGAACATGTGCCAAGTCAAGCCACTCGAATTGTTCAAAGGAGGATACCACCCTATCATACCACATCACAACCGTTTAATAGCATGTTGGCACGCAAGGTAAACCATTATAAACTCCTAGCTAATTGAGCATGGCATGAGCAACTATAACCTCTAATTGTCATTGCAAACATGTTTCATCCATAATAGGCTAAATCAGGAACGATGGACTAATCATATTTACAAAAACAAGATAGGTCGAGTTCATACCAGCTTCTCTCATCTCAACCAGTCCATCATATATCGTCATTATTGCCTTTAACTCACACGACCGAACGGTGTGGATAATAATAATAGTGCACGTGCATTGGACTAAGCTGGAATCTACAAGCATTTATTACAAAGGAGAAGACAAGGTAATATGGGATCTTGGTTAGATCAACAATAATGCATATGAGAGCCACTAGACATTTTCATCGTGGTCTTCTCCTCTCGACCCCCAAAGAAAAGAAAAGAAATAAAACTATTTACACGGGAAAGCTCCCGACAAGCAAAAGAAGAACGAGAAAATCTTTTTGTGTTTTCTTTTAATATTAATACTACAAGCATGGAAAGTAAACTAGCTAAAGGCTACAACTATTTTTTTTTTGGTTTTTCTTAAGGTTTTTCAAACACACAAGAAGAAAGCAAGAAAAAGAAAATAAACTAGCATGGATAGTACAATGAAAAAGTATGAGCACCGACAACTAGCATGAGTGTGTGAACATGAATGTAATGTCGATGAGAAATACGTACTCCCCCAAGCTTAGGCTTTTGGCCTAAGTTGGTCTATGGCCACTGCTGTCCTAGCAGATATCCAAAGTTGTAGTCGCGGTTGTACTGACATGCAGCGGCTACTACCTAACGAGCTGCAACTTGGAGGCGAGCTGCCTCCGTCCTCCTCTCATATTCGTTCGCCTCCTCCCTGGTTATAAAGTATCTCCTTTTTTGCCTGAAAGTCAAAGAAAGTGGGAGCAGGGAGAGCAACATGGACAGTACGCCGTCTGTCAAAGATTAGTCGGTACTGGAGGAACTGTTCATTCCTCTCAAGAAACTGATGGCTAACCATGGCACTATAATCTAGATAAGCAGGAGGCAACTCCATGTCACTTCCATGTATGGGCACACCAAGATAATTAGCTACACGAGTTGCATAAATCCCACCAAACAAATCTCCACATGTACCATTAAGATGCAGCCTTGCAACAATGGCCCCCAAGTTATATTGTTTATCACCTAATACCGCACTCTTGAGGACACTAAGATCTGGAACGCACATGTGACAAGCCTCATCTTTACCCTTAATGCATCTACTATAAAGAGAGCAAAATAATGTATGGAAGGGAAATGAATGCTCCCTATGGTAGCTTGTGTGATTTCTCTAGATTCCCCCACAGTGATACTAGCAAGAAAGTCCTTATATTCATATTTGCGAGGTTCACTCACATTGCCCGGGAGTTTACAAGCAGTATTAAAATCTTCTAGGTCCATGGTATATGATTTATCATAAATATCAAATAAAACGTGTGAGAATTGCGCGAGGATGTAAATTTAAACCTTCTCACAAAGGAATCAGTGAGGTAGTAGTATTGTAGGCACTTATCTGACACGAAGTCCTCAAGATCAGCATTACGCACATACGCGTCAAATTCATCCTTGAAACCGGCTTGGACTATAAACTCCTCTGATGGCCACTCACAAGGCCACACTTGAGCTTCCCTTGGTGTTTCATCGTCTGGCTCACGTATCGCGAGCCTTGGCCCTTGTTTCCTTGGGGAACCACCTTGGTATATTTTCCTATGCATTTTTCTTCCTTTGAAAAATTTCTGAAATTTTTAGTGACTCAAAATAAAAGTGAACCAAACTCAACAAGATTGATAGCAACTACTCCCACAAGTGCCTAGAGGCTATATCATGCATTAAAACTACTTGGGACCATTTAAATTTGACATGCAATCTCAAGAACAGGGTCATATCAGCAACAAAAAATTACAGTAAATAAAGCACTAGAACAAAAACTAATTGGACCATTGGAGGAGTCACATACTAAAGAACAATCTCCCAAAACAGTTTTGTGAATGGAGCTTTGAGCAAGGAGATCGAAAATGGTAGCAAGATGAGCTAGAACACGGGTTTGAGCTATGGGAGGATTTTTTATGGAGGAAGACGAAGTGTGTGGGTACTGTAATAAGTGGAGGGGGTCCACATGGGGCCCACGAGGCAGGGGGCACGCCCCGAGGGGTGGGCGCGCCATGTGCCCTCGTGGCCAAATGGTGGCCCTCCTGGTGTGTTCATAGTGCCAGAAATTCTTAAATATTCTACAAAAAAATCATACTTCATTGTCAGGGCATTTGGAGAACTTTTATTTTTGGGCTATTTTTTTATTGCATGGATAATTCAGAAAACAAATAGAAAATACTATTTTTGCTTTATTTAATTCTAAATAACCGAAAGTAAAAGGAGGGTACAAAGCGTTGTGCTTTCTAACTTCATCCATCTCATGCTCATCAAAAGGAATCCACTAACAAGGTTGATCAAGTCTTGTTAATAAACTTCTTCCGAATAACATGAAGCCGGAGAATTTTCGAATAACACTAGGTTACCTCAACGGGGATATGTATGTCCCCAACAATAAGAATATCATATTTCTTTTTGACAGTAGGAAGAGGAAATTCAAAACCTCCAATAGTAATCATTGAAATTTTTCCAATAGAATTGATACTATGGACTTGAGGTTGTTTCCTCGGAAAGTGTACCGCATGCTCATTACCATTAACATGAAAAGTGACATTGCCTTTGTTGCAATCAATAACAGCCCCTGCAGTATTCAAAAAGGGCCTACCAAGGATAATTGGCATACTATCGTCCTCGGGAATATCAAGAATAACAAAGTCCGTTAAGATAGTAACATTTGCAACCACAACAGACACATCCTCAGAAATACCGACAGGTATAGCAATTGATTTATCGGCCATTTGCAAAGAGATTTCAGTAGGTGTCAACTTATTCAAATCAAGTCTACGATATAAGGAGAGAGGCATAACACTAACACCGACTCCAAGATCACATAAAGCAGTTTTAACATAGTTTCTTTTAATGGAGCATGGTATAGTTGGTACTCCTGGATCTCCAAGTTTCTTTGGTGTTCCACCTTTAAAAGTGTAATTAGCAAGCATGGTGGAAATTTTAGCTTCCGGTATCTTTCTTTTATTTGTAACAATAGCCTTCATGTACTTAGCATAAGGGTTCATTTTAAGCATATCAGTCAAACGCATACACAAGAAGATAGGTCTAATCATTTCAGCAAAGCGCTCAAAATTCTCATCATCCTTTTTCTTGGATGGCTTAGGAGGAAAAGACATGGGTTTCTAAACCCATGGTTCTCTTTCTTTACCATGCTTTCTAGCAACAAAGTCTCTCTTATCATAACGTTGATTCTTTGATTGTCGGTTATCAAGATCAACAACAGGTTCAATTTCTACATCATTATTATTGCTAGGTTGAGCATCAACATGAACATCATCATTAACATCATCACTTGGTTCATGTTCATTACCAGATTGTGTTTCAGCATCAGAAATAGAAATATCATTGGGATTCCTAGGTGTGTCTATAATAGGTTCACTAGAAGCATGCAAAGTCCTATCATTTTTCTTTTTCCTTTTCTTAGAAGGACTAGGTGCATCAACATTAGTTCTCTGAGAGTATTGCTCAACTCTCTTAGGATGGCCCTCAGGACACATAGGTTCCTGAGTCATTCTACCACCTCTAGTCATAACTCTAACAACATTATCATTTTTCTTATTGTTTAACTCATTGAGAAAATCATCTTGTGCCTTAAGTACTTGTTCTACTTGAGTGGTAACCATAGATACATGTTTACTAATAAGCTTAAGGTCACCTTTAACTCTAGACATATAATCACTCAAGTGTTCAACCATATAAGCATTACGTTTTAATTGTCTACCAACATAAGCATTGAAGTTTTCTTGTTTAACAATAAAATTATCGAACTCATCCAAGCATTGGCTAGCAGACTTATAACGAGGGATATCACCTTCATCAAATCTATAGAGAGAATTTACCTTTACTACCTGTGTCGGATTAGCAGGACCATGTATTTCTTCAATAGGTGGTAAATTCTTAACATCTTCAGCTTTAATACCTTTTTCCTTCATAGATTTCTTTGCCTCTTGCATATCTTCAGGACTGAGAAATAAAATACCCCTTTTCTTTGGAGTTGGCTTAGGAGTTGGTTCAGGAAGTGTACAATCATTATCATTACTCAATATATTATTCAATAGCAAATCAGCTTGCTCAACAGTTCTTTCCCTGAAAACACAACCAAAGACAACTATCCGTGGTCTCTGGAAGCATCAGTTAGTCCATTATAAAAGATATCAAGTATTTCATTTTTCTTGAGAGGATGATCAGGCAAAGCATTAAGTAATTGGAGAAGCCTCCCCAAGCTTGTGGGAGACTCTCTTCTTCAATCTGTACAAAATTATATATTTCCCTTAAGGCAGCTTGTTTGTTATGAGCGGGGAAATATTTAGCAGAGAAGTAATAAATCATATCCTGGGGACTACACACACAACCAGGAGCAAGAGAATTAAACCATATCTTAGCATCACCCTTTAATGAGAACAGAAATAACTTAAGGATATAGTAATAATGATTTTTTTCCTCATGAGTAAATGGGGTGGCTATATCATTCAATTTAGTAAGATGTGCCACAACAGTTTCAGATTCATAGCCATAATATGGATCAGATTCAACCAAAGTAATTAACTCAGGATCGACAGAGAAATCATAATCCTTATCAGAAATACAGATAGGTGAAGTGGCAAAAGCAGGGTCATATTTCATTCTAGCATTCAGAGACTTTTTTAAGCTTAGCTAATAGTTTCTTAAGATCATATCTATCTTTGCAAGCAAAAAGGTCTCTAGCAGTTTCTTCATCCATAACATAACCCTCAGGAATATCAGGCAATTCATATCTAGGAGGAGAATCTTCATCATCACTTTCATCAATATTATCAGTTTCAATAATTTCATTCTCTCTAACCCTAGCAAGTTGTTCATCCAGAAATTCACCCAATGGCACAGTAGTATCAAGCATAGAAGTAGCTTCATCATAAGCATCATGCATAGCAGAAGTGGCATCATCAATAACATGCGACATATCCGAATCAATAATAGGTGTAGGTGAGGGAGTCCTGGATTAGGGGTATCCGGACTGCCGGACTATGTACATCGTCCGGACTATTAAAGCGTGAAGATACAAGACTCAAGACTCCGTTCCGTGTCCGGATGGGACCCTCCTTTGCGTGGAAGACAAGCTTGGCGATCCGGATATTGTATTTCCTTCCTTGTAACCGACTCCGTGTAAACCCTAGCCCTCTCCAATGTCTATATAAACCGGAGAGGTTGGTCCTTAGAAGGCCGATCACAATTACAGGCATAATCATCATAGGCTAGCTTCTAGTGTTTAGCATTTATGATCTCGTGGTAGATCTACTCTTGTACTACTCATATCGTCAATATTAATCAAGCAGGAAGTAGGGTTTTACCTCCATCAAGAGGGCCCGAACCTGGGTAAACATTGTGTCCGTTGCTTCCTGTTACCATCAGCCTAAGACGCATAGATCGGGACCCCCTACCCGAGATCCGCCGGTTTTGACACCGACATTGGTGCTTTCATTGAGAGTTCCTCTGTGTCATTGCTACGAGGCTCGATGGCTCGTCTCGTTGTCAAGGACAACATTACCTCTGGGGGAGCGCTGGCTGTAGGCCAAACTCTCCGACTTGGCGGCTTCATCATGGCTGCCCCATCGGCGGTTGCGCCGACGATGGCCTCTCGGGTCATCACGCATAACCTCCGCGTCAATTCGGAATTCGCCGAACAGATGGATCCGATAGAGCTCTCCTCTCTTAATGAGCTCTTGGACCGCATCACCTCTTTGGGAGTCGCTATGAACTATGACTGGATCGGGCTTAAACTCGACCGAAGGGACATTAAATCCCCGCCGGCCACCCATGAGATAGCGGTAGTGGAGGAACCGCACATGGATTACCCCTCAATTTTGAGGACGAATTATGTCCGGATCACCGAGCTCCCTGAGCCGGACACCCGCCCAAGGGAAGACATGACCCGGATCCCGGACTTAGAAGTGGGCATTGGGCCGGAGAAATTGGGCAGCACCCTGGATCCCGAGCTGTCAGGCTCGGAAGCTCCCGTGCCCTTGGGTGCTAGATCGGATCAGAATCCGGATTCAGCTATTCCCACCCACGCAGACTTAAACCGTCTCTCCCATATCAGGCAAGAGCCTCAGGAGACAGTACACCGTTACTGGGCCAGATTCCTCCTTGTGCTAAACAAGGTCAAGGACTGCCGCGAGGAAGACGTAGTCTCACTTTTCTGCAAAAACTGCACGAACAAAGGAATCCTTAATGCTATAGGTCATCGTGACATAGTACACTTTGCGGATTTGGCAACCATAGTATAGAAGTACTGTGCAATGGAAAGCGCCTGGAAAACCCAAACATAATTTTGGGATAGTCCGGCTCTCACCAAAACCTTTGTCCGAACTAAACGGGCGAACTCTCGTAAGTCGGCCGATCCAATCCCCAAGAAACCAAAGCCCACGGGGAACCGTATTGGAAGAATGGCTCAATGGGCCATGTAAACTCCACAGTACTCCGGACACAACACCAACTCATAGCCTTAGGGCATGTTGGATACTCCGGCTAGTTGCAAAAAGTGGCGAGGATCTTCTTGCAAGCCATAAAGCAGAACAACATCCCGCCAACAAACACAATACGGTACTAACAGTCTTCGAGACTTTTGCCTCAAACAGTAGGCGCAAGCGAGCTCATCAAAGCTCCACTGAAATTTGCCATGTGGCAAAAATAAACCCCTGGAATGGCACTGCTATAACTTTCAATGCCAGTGTTGAACCTCGATTCCAGACTGTCCGGGCACCAGCCGCTCTGGTCCTTAGCCCAATCGTGGACGGCTTTCGGCTCACTAAAGTACTCATGGACGGCGGAAGCGGATTAAACTTGATCTATGAATAAACACTCAACAAGATGGAAATTAATAAAAGCCGCATTGAACGAAGCGGCACAATCTTCAGGGGAATTATCCCTAGTCGGGAAGCACGGTGTGCGGGAAAAATCACACTCGATGTGGTATTCGGCACCTCGGAGAATTATAGGTCCAAAGAAATCACATTCCAAGTGGCTCCTTTTAGCAGCGGATACCACGCCCTTCTAGGGTGGGACGCGTTTACAAGCTTTCAAGCTATACCCCATTACAGTTACATGAAGCTTAAAATGACCATACCCATAGGAATCATCACTCTAGCCAGTCATCCGGACATCCCACTTCGTGCCGAAAACAAAACCGCAGCACTAGCCCTGGAAGCATTATCCGAAGCCCTAGCAGCCGAAGAATTAACAACACTACAGGCCGCCGTGGACAGGGACGACATGATACTCGACAAGCGACCCGAGTCCACCTCATTTAAACCCGCAGACAAGATAGTCAAATTCCAAGTCCATCCAATGGACCCCACGAAGACAGCTTCCATCGGGACACAGTTGAGCCCCGCAATGGACGCCGCACTACGAAACCTCTTACGCGAGAATTGGGACATTTTCGCCTGGCACCCATCGGACATGTCGGGCATCCCACACAGATTGGCCGAACACAGCCTCAATATACTAAAAGGATACAAACCGGTCAAGTAGACTCTAAGGCGGTTTTCAGAGCCCAAACAGCAAGCCATGGGGGAAGAGCTAGCCAAACTACTCGAGGCCGGATTCATCGGAGATATCAAGCATCCGGATTGGCTGGCAAATCTGGTAATGGTACCAAAGAAGGACAAATCCTGGCGCCTATGTGTCGACTTTAAAGACCTCAACAAGGCTTGCCCCAAGGATCCCTTTCCCCTCCCTCGTATCGATCAAATCATCGATGCCACAGTACGACACGACTCGCTGTGTTTCCTCGACACATACTCTGGATACCATCAAATAAAGATGACAGAGTCTGACCAAGCTGCAACAGCTTTCATAACGCCATATGGCCTTTTTTGCTTCAACACTATGCCTTTCGGGCTTAAGAACGCCGGCGCAACCTATCAACGCATGATTCAAACATGCCTTGAAAAGCAAATCGGCAAAACAGTGGAGGCATACGTGGACGACGTAGTCATAAAAACAAGACATGTCGAAACCCTAATAGATGACTTGAGGCTTACATTCGATAACCTCCGGACATATGACATCAAGCTGAACCCGGAAAAATGTGTTTTCGGCGTCCCCTCGGGGAACTGCTAGGCTCCATTGTTTCCAATAGAGGAATTGAAGCGAATCCAGCAAAAATCCGAGCTCTGTCGCAGTTGGCTATACCAACAGACCTCAAGCACATCCAGAAACTGGCTGGATGCGTGGCTGCTTTGAGCCGCTTTATCTCCAGGTTAGGAGAAAAGGCATTACCTCTTTACCGCCTTCTCTAGCGCACCGAACACTTCGTGTGGATGGATGCAGTCGCGTCCAGACTAGATGAAATAAAGACCTTATTGGCCAGTAATCCAGTCCTAACAGCGCCAAATATCGGCGAACCTATGCTGCTGTACATAGCTGCAACACATCAAGTTGTAAGCACAGTGCTCGTCGTCGAACGAGAGGTTGACGGATACAAATTCCCGCTCCTGAAGCTGGTTTATTACGTATCCACGATCCTCACCCATGCAAATCCCGATAACCACACTATCAAAAATAGCATACGCGGTCTTTATGGCATCCCGGAAGCTACGACACTACTTTCAAGAGTGTTCGATTACGGTGGCCTCCGCAGTACCACTCAATGACATAATAAATAACCGCGATGCTACGGGTCGGATTGCTAAATGGGCCATCGAGCTCCTTCCGTTCGACATAACATACAAACCACGGCGGGCCATCAAGTCACAAGTATTGGCTGACTTTGTCGCTGAATTGGACAGAAGCCTAACTCCCTAAAGAGTACGGCGCGTACTCTAACTGGATTATGCACTTCGACGGCTCTAAAAATGCTGGCCGGATTGGGAGCAGGTGTAGTCCTGACATCTCCCATCGGAGACACGGTCCAGTACATCCTCCAAATATTATACACAGACTCCAACAATGCGGCCGAATATGAGGCTCTGTTGCACGGTCTTCGGATGGCAGTCTCTATGGGCATTCAACGCCTGGAAGTGCGCGGGGATTCAAACCTCGCAATATCACAAATAAATGGAGACTTTGACGCCAAGGATCCGAAAATGGTGGCCTACCGTAATGCCGTCCTCAAAATGTCAGTTCGGTTCGAGGGGCTCGAATTCCACCATGTGGCTCGAGAAAACAATCAAGCGCGGACGTCCTTGCCCGCATCGGCGCTAAACGCGACCCAGTCCCACCTTGCCCGCATCGGCGCTAAACGCGACCCAGTCCCACCTTACATATTCCTGGAAAGGCTGTTCAATCCATCCGTAGTATGGGAAGGGGAGTCCGGCAATACTAGGACGGATCCGAACACACCCCCAGATTCCGAACTATCAAACATAATCGGAGGCTTCACTACCGAAACAACATCTTCGGCCCACGAAATCATGGCTGTAATCGCCCCGTGGACTGAGCCTTTCTTGGCCTACCTCAACAGGCAGGAGCTCCCCGAAGACCAAAATGAAGCACGTTGCATCGTTCGACATTCTAAAGCTTACAAAGTCCATGAAGGGGAACTCTACAAGAAAAGTGCGACCGGAGTGCTCCAAAGATGCATCTTCGAAGAGGAAGGGCGGCAGCTCTTGGCTGAAATCCATGCCGGACTGGGCGGACACCACGCCGTGGCTCGAGCGCTAGTCAGCAAGGCCTTCCGTACATGCTTCTATTGGCCGACGGCCCGAGCAGACGCACAGGACCTTGTCCAACACTGCGTCGGTAGCCAGCTCTTTGCCAATCAGAGTCATATGCCCCCTACCGCTCTCCGAACAATCCCCATAACTTGTCCCTTTGCGGTCTGGGGGCTGGACATGGTCGGACCCCTTAAAGGGGGGAATCCATAAGAAAAAATACTTGTTGGTCATGGTGGACAAGTTCACCAAATGGATAGAAGCCAAACCAGTCAAAACGACCGAATCCGGACCAGTAATAGACTTCATATCCGTGGTCGTGCACCGATACGGCGTCCCCCACAGCATCATCAGTGATAATGGCTCCAATTTCACAACCGATGAAGTGAAAACTTGGTGCGGCAAAATGGGCATTAAGCTCGACTACGCTTCCGTCTACCATCCCCAAACAAACGGCCGGGTCGAACGGGCAAATGGTCTCATCATGAGCGGCATCAAACCCAGACTAGTGCGATCCTTGATAGAGTCGGATACGCACTGGGTTGAGGAGCTCGACTCCGTACTCTGGGGGCTGCAGACCACACCGAATCGCACCACCGGATATACACCATTTTTATGGTGTACGGCACGGAAGCAGTACTACCCTGCGACATAATACATGATTCGCCACGCGTATGCATGTACGAAGAGAAGGAAGCCGAGTTAGATCAGCAGGATAACTTCGATGCCCTGGAGGAGGAGCGCGACGTCGCAAAAGCCCGCTCTGCATTCTATCAACAACAGGCTCGACGATACCAAAGCAGAGAAGTGCGGGCCAAAACTTATAATATTGGTGAGCTCGTTCTACGCCTACTGGAGAAGAAGAAGGACAAGCTCAAACCCAAGTGGGAAGGTCCCTTCGTCATTAACAAAGTTCTCATCGGAGGAGCGTACCGCTTACGTAATGCATCCGATAACAGACTTGAGCCGAACCCATGGAACGCGGCCAGACTCCGGAGATTCTACGCCTAGCGCCGAACTCAGTGTTCATCTCCTTACCCCCTCCTTTTTAATTATGCTCCCTCCCTTTTCCTATCTCGACCCTTTTTTTCCTCTCCACACAAATTACTTAATACAGTACGGACGCCCGGATCACTCCGGCCGTACTATGTGTGTAAACAATACTGGGGGCTTCCTATTCGGAAGCTACATATAATTACTTTAATGGCTTTTCGCCCATCACATATGCGTTCTTTTTCCATATGTGCCTTTTTTTCACCATTATATGCATCGATATGACTTAAGATGTGGCCAAGCTGGGTTGCCTGGCTCTTGTATTTATGCCCTACGTTCTCGTTAATTCGGCTAGGGCATAAGGGGAGCACCTCTGCGATTGTTACTACCGGTTCAGCCGGATGTGTACCTCAAACTGGGT
Source organism: Aegilops speltoides (assembly GCA_021437245.1). Classification (NCBI taxonomy): domain Eukaryota; kingdom Viridiplantae; phylum Streptophyta; class Magnoliopsida; order Poales; family Poaceae; genus Aegilops; species Aegilops speltoides. Next base: position 431,348,182 of record CM038147.1, on the reverse strand, counting down.
GAAGCCGAAAGCTAGCGTCCTTAAGAGAATATTGGGTCGGTGAACAAAAGATGTATTCGTTTATTACAACATAAATCCCCAGAAATTTTTTGTATCCTGCGCCCTTGTTCGCAGTCCGGACATGTGCATTGTCGCATGCGTACCCAGGGAAAGGAACACCTAACGGAACTATTCTCCCTGGAAGATGTTTCTTACTATCCATGTAATATAACATAACTAGTTGGGTACTTCTATGTTCAAGCACTTATGACCCCTACGCCTGGTTTCCACGCATACCCTGGTTTTGTATAACTGAGCGGGTATTCGGACGCACCCCGGACTGTAGGATCCGGGGGCTGAAGCGAAAAGGTCCGTCATGACAAATGATTTTAATCCGGCTAGGGACTACTTATGTCCATTGAATTACACAGTCATTTGGACTGGCTATATTCCTCCTCTATACCATCCAACAGGCTATCTAGCTTACAATCCTATTGAGAATACTTTGCGCTAACGCCACCGGTCATATCTGAGACTCACGGGAATTTCTTGCCCATCCGCCCCGCCGTCCGACTTGACCATATGGTTCGGGTCCAACTTGGTGTAGCACGTCTTCACCATAGCCTGTGCTTCTCTTGCACCTTGCCGGCAGTCGACATCTTCCACAAACGGGCGCCGCCGTGCTCTCGAAGCATATCCACAAGCTCCCCCATGCCATTCGGCAGGAAGCTTGATGGCCACAAGGCCTGAGCAACGCCCTGCATCACCTGCCGAGCTCGCTCATGCAGTTCTGAGAGGTCTTGTAGCAAATCGCCTGCAGATGAGGGCATCTCCTCCTCGGGGCGACCCGTTAACATTCCTACAAGCGAAATCCTTTCAATATACTTCCGTGCCGAACTATACTACAGTTCGTCTAGGCACTTACCATAAATGCCGCATCGAAGCCTTTTTGTTCTCCTTCATAGAGTCTGCCAGCTGAGCACGGACGTCTTTCAGTTCCACGTCCAGCTGGACTTTAGCATCTTGAAGATTGTTCTTCTCCTAGCTAACTTGCGTAAGAATGCGCTCGCCAGCCTTTAGCTGCCTTTTGAGATGTGACTCGTCATCTCTTACGCCCTCCGGATTCACCCCGGGGTTGTTTGCAGAATTTTCTGTTAGACTTATCATACCAGCCACTTACTAACTGGTGCATCTTCGTACAATTGAGACAAATGTTACCAGATGAGGCTTCTGGGATTCCTCTAACTTGGCAACTACGGCCCTCAGCTCGGCCTTGCACTCCTCCAGCTCCCGAGACAATTGCTCATTCTTATCTACAAGGACCTATGCATAAATTGATCCTTAAAACAGTTGTTCCAACCGTTTCAAGTCTCAGGGGCTACTGCTATACATGCTTATCAAAGTTTCTTACCCGTATATCTTTGGTATACTGGTCCGTCGCTCGAGCCAGGCCACCTTGAGCAGCTCGGATGTATGCGTCTCCCGAATTGAAGGCATTAAATGCCTCTTCAGAAAAGATCTTGTTCTGAAGCTCGGCCCATCGGCGCCGGTGATTCATGGCACTCTCTACTTCGGAGTTCGTGGCCGAGAGCATATCCGTGTCCTCTGTCGGAGAACTATGCGGCATCGGCCCCGCTTCCGCCTCCGCTCTCGAAGCCGGTTCTGCAATCCGGCTGGTGGAGGCGTGATTGGTGGGATCCCCGGATATAGTCCGGCTACTCCTCTTCCTGCCAGGACACAAAGGGCGTTTTTATACTTCAAATACCATAATCGTAGGACAGGTTTTTGCCTTACCTCTGTAGCGGCGTGTCGACCCTTACCGCCTTCCTCTTGAGCCTGCCCGATCCGGACGCCCTTGGCCAACGAGTCCCTAGGGGCTCGCCCCCACGCTCCGACCGTCGTCTCTGCAGAAACACGACACTTCAAGGGTAAGGCATGACATCTGAAGGGAGTCCTCTTCGGAGAATAGGGTTTTTCGGCTTGGCTTACGCGCAACGTAGGCAGCAGTCCGGGATAGTCGGCAATAATGGCCACTGAGGCGCCATCGCAGCTCGCTTGATAAAATGTCCCGTTGACGAGCTCCACGGTAATATCCTGATCTTCTTCGAGTCCTGTATCTAGGGCCCGTCCGGGGTCCTCTGGCTGCGGGGAGGGGCTGGAGACTCCTTCTACGGCCCTCCTCAGTTCCTGCTCGGAAATATCGAGGCAGATAATCTTAGCGAAGAATGCCACAATAAGTGAAGCGGGGAAAGGAATGACGACTTACCCAGTTTGGGGGGTTGTACATGGAGAATCCATCCCGCGGTTTAATATGAAGGAATTCTTCCTCTTCTCCTTTATATTAATCGGACAATATCCTTGCCAGAGCAATGGCGGAGTCTGGACCCTTACGGCCACAGCGGGTGACATCATCTTCTCCGTTGAAGTGCCACATGGGCTTCCCCCGATATTGAAGCGGTTGCACTCCCTGCATTATGCATATTGCCATAAACTCGGCTATCGTCAGTCCGGATTTGGCCAGTAACTTTATCCTGCTCATCAGGTAATGTATTTCCCTGGTATCCTCCTATTGGGGGCCCCGGGGCGCCAGCTTAGACGTGCCCTCAGCGGGGTGTTACTGAACTTGGGGAGACCTGTCCGGACTGGATCCGGAAGGGGAACGTCGTCAATGTAAAACAAATCTAAAGGCCAGTTCTCTGGTGCCTTCTTGGGAGTGCCGGATAGGTATCCGGTCTCGGCAATGCGCCATACTTCGGCCCCGCCCACTTGACATAGGGATTCTCCCTGGTTGCGGGGGACAAGGCAGAACAGCTTCTTCCATAACCCGAAGTGAGCCTCGCAGCCTAGGAATAGCTCATAAAGGGCAACATACCCTGCTATATGTAGTACGGAGGCAGGGGTAAAGTTGTGTAACTGGAGGCCGTAGAACTCCAGGAGCCCGCGAAGGAACGGGTGGATGGGAAACCCGACGCCCCTTAGCAGATGCGAGATGAGGCATATTCGCTCCTCTAGATATGGATTAGGAGATCCCTCCGCCTGTTCCCCGCTGTTATAGGTGGCTATTCCGGCTCGGACGGGGACCATGAACGCCGGTGGGAGAAACCCTTGGGTTTGTAACTCTATCAAACGGCTATGAGGAACTAAACACTCTTCCTAGTCCCCCGGCTTGGGGCGAGGAGAGCGAGCAGAAGAGCCGCGACGACCGGCCATGTTGGAATGGTTTTTCCGGAGCGCTTTGTTGGATGCTTTCTCGAGGGGGGAGAGTGAGGTTTGGATCTGAGAATCCCCGTCTCTTCAAATAGACGGTCAGCCCGAAGGATTGGGGGTGGCAAATGCAAAAATGCCTCGGCCCCTCGCATTTGCTCGACACGTGGAGATGGTCATTATTGAGGCACTGAAGCCGAGGAATACAACATTGATGGGATGCCGGACACTATTCGTCGTAACAAGTACTTTGGAGTATTCGGAGATGGAACCCGCCTTGCAATGCCGAAGACAAGACTGTGCGCCGGACTCACCGTCATTGAAGCCTGGTTCAGGGGCTACTGAGGGAGTCCTGGATTAGGGGTATCCGGACTGCCGGACTATGTACATCGTCCGGACTATTGAAGCGTGAAGATACAAGACTCAAGACTCCATTCCGTGTCCGGATGGGACTCTCCTTTGCGTGGAAGACAAGCTTGGCGATCCGGATATTGTATTTCCTTCCTTGTAACCGACTCCGTGTAAACCCTAGCCCTCTCCGGTGTCTATATAAACCAGAGAGGTTGGTCCTTGGAAGGCCGATCACAATTACAGTCATAATCATCATAGGCTAGCTTCTAGGGTTTAGCCTTTACGATCTCGTGGTAGATCTACCCTTGTACTACTCATATCGTCAATATTAATCAAGCAGGAAGTAGGGTTTTACCTCCATCGAGAGGGCCCGAACCTGGGTAAACATTGTGTCCCTTGCTTCCTGTTACCATCAGCGTAAGACGCACGGATCGGGACCCCCTACCCGAGATCCGCCGGTTTTGACACCGACAGTAGGTGTCGCAAGTTTACTCAAAACAGAAGGTGAATCAAGTGCAGAGCTAGATGGCAGTTCCTTACCTCCCCTCGTAGTTGAGGGAAAAATCTTGGTTCTTTCATCTTTCAAGTTCCTCATAGTGACCAGGAGATATAAATCATAAGTGACTCAAAGAATAGAGCTATGCTCCCCGGCAATGGCGCTAGAAAATAGTCTTGATAACCCACAAGTACAGGGGATCGGAACAGTTTTCGAGGGTAGAGTATTCAACCCAAATTTATTGATTAGACACAAAGGGAGCCAAAGAATATTCTCAAGTATTAGCAGCTGAGTTGTCAATTCAACCACACATGAAAGAGTTAATATCTGCAGCAAAGTATTTAGTACCAAAGTAGTATGGAAGTAACGGTAACGGTGGCAAAAGTAATGATGAGCAGTTAGAGCAATCGTAATAAAGGGCAAATGTAAAAGTACTAAGCAAGAACAATATGTGAAAAGCTCGTAGGCAATGGATCAGTGATGGATAATTATGTCGGATGTGGTTCCTCATGCAATAGTTATAACATAGGGTGACACAGAACTAGCTCGAGTTCATCAATGTAATGTAGACATGTATTCCGAATATAGTCATACATGTTTATGGAAAAGAACTTGCATGACATCTTTTGTCCTACCCTCCCGTGGCAGCGGGGTCCTATTGGAAACTAAGGGATATTAAGGCCTCCTTTTAATAGAGTACCGGACCAAAGCATTAACACTTAGTGAATACATGAACTCCTCAAACTACGGTCATCATCAGGAGTGGTCCCGATTATTGTCACTTCGGGGTTGCCGGATCATGACACATAGTAGGTGACTATTGACTTGCAAGATACACTACTGGAATCAGCTTCTTTACCGTCCGCCATGGCAGACGACAAAGGCATGGATCACGGACGGCAGAAGCCTTTGCCGTCAGCCAGCGGACGGCAAACCGTCTGGCTGAACACGTGCCAACAAAGGCCTTGTTTGTCGTCCACTTTGTAGAAACGGACGGCAAAGGATTGTGTCGTCCGCCATTAGAGGCCAGCAGACGGCAACGACGACGGACGGCAGCGGTGTGAGGTGAGAGCCGTTAGGGGTTAACGGCGTTCTTTGCCGTCCGCTGACGGACGCCAAAGAGCTTAGCTAGGGCAGCACTAGGATGCTGCCACGTGGCTAGCTATGCCGTTGGCCAGCAGACAGCATAGATGGCCCTGTTTGCCAGGCCTATTTGGTCACTTTGTCGTCCGCTTGCAGACGGCAAAATGACAAAATAGGCAGCCAGTGTTGCCAATTTGCACAGGTGACTGCCACGTGTCCTCTTTGCCGTCCGCTAGCGGACGGCAATGATCCTGTATAGCCCTTGTTTTTTTCTTTAATTCATTCAATTTCACATACACACACACACACACACATATGAAAATACTTTCAACAAGCATACCAACACATATACATACCAAATCATATCTCTGCCATATGGATATGATCATCCAACACATATACATAGCAAATCAAAAGTCCATATGCAACATATATAGCTAGCCAACATATCCAACAACAAGCATACAATGGTTTCATCCATACATGCATATATAGGTAGCAAGTTTCACATTGTTCATCCTACAAAATCAAAACAAAAAGGAAGCATAAAGAGAAGAGTAGACTCCATCGATGCAAGCTTCCTCATATAAAGCAAATCTGCAAATAGGGAAAGAAGAAAGTTAGAAGAAGAAAGTAAGAAGAAGAAGAAGAAGAAGAAGAAGAAGAGAAGAAGAAGAAGACTAGCTAGAAGAAGAAGAAGAAGAAGTAGAAGAAGAAAAAGAAGAAGAAGAAGAACAAGAACAAGATTTTTTCTTCTCTTTCTTTTTCTCCTCTCCTCTTATTTATCTTCTTCTTCTTCTTCTAACTAAGGTAAGTAAAAATGTCATTTTATTGCTAAGCTAGGTAAAAATGCTAAGTGTAGGGCATTTTAGAGCTAAGCTAGGTAAATAGGTCATTTTGGAGCTTAGTAAGGTTATTATGTCATTTTCGAGGAAAATAAGTTAAGTCTATATCATTTTGGGGGTAACAAAGATTATCATGCCATTTTTGACCTAAGTATGCTAAGTATGTCATAAATGAACTGAAGAAGCTAAGTTAAGCACATTTTTTATGTAACTTAGGTAATTATGCCATTTAGGAGGAAAATAAGCTAAGTATACATTTGTAAAGCAAAACATTAGAGAAAACTTACCCTCATCACAACAAATATGATGAAGATCGGAACTAAGGTAACAATTGATCCAACGGCATAATGATACCAAGCCTCATTATCAATGGCATATTTTCTAATCTTCTTAAGCTTCAGGCACATTGCATCCATCTTCAAGCGCATTGCATTCATCTTCATCTTGTGATCATCGATGGCATCGGCAACATACAACTCCAATGTCATCTTCTCTTCTTCAATTCTTTTAATTTTATCTTTCAAATACTCATTTTATTTTTCAACTAAATTTAACTTCTCGACAAGAGGGTCGGTTTCAAATTACGGTTCACATACCTCCTAGATTAAAATATCTCTATGTCAATTTGATGGTCATAATTGTCATAAATGCGAAATGCAACAAATAGTTATGAAAAAGAATTTACCACATCCGAATCATAAAGCGGGTGAGGGCCGACGGGGACGGAAATCAAGACCATGGCACTATGTATAAGAAACAATCATACAAAGTAAGAAAATTATACATACCAACTATATAAATCATACAAAGTACAACATACAAATTTGAATACCTAAGAATCACTATCGGTAATGACGTGCTCATCATCATCATTAATAAATGCATCATCATCATCACTATCGGTAATGACGTGCTCATCATCATCATTAATAAATGCATCATCATATGGAAGGCCACCTTTACGTAATCGTTCAAGCATTGACAGGTCATCTGCAGCAGTAACTTCTTGTTCTTCTGACTCTTCCTGTTCCGGCACAGGGTTGGATTCACTATCGTTGTCTACTTCAATGTTCTAGGGTGGAGTAGAGCGTTTCTTGAAAGTTTTTTTGGCAAGACATGTTTCTTGGAAGAATCCTCCTTCGTCATATGTGTCTTGTTTAACATGACATTCATAATCCACTTCATTGGGGGCAGGAACACGTGGCAGCACTTCATAAATGACATCCCAACCACTGAGATTTGGATCACTTTGACAGGCCCATGGTAGATAGAAAACTTGGGTTGCCTGTTGAGCCGTAATATAGACATCGGGAACATCCAAATGGGTGCTTTGTTTAATTTCGACTAGCCCTATATGTTCGTGAGTCCTTCTAGTCTCCCTGGGATGGAACCAATAACATCTGAAGAGTACGACATTCGGTGGGTTATCACCATAGAATTGAAGTTCATAAATTGCTTCAACTCTTCCATAATACTCGACACCTCCTTCATCGGTAGCAGAGACACAACAATTTGAAGACTTTAGGTCAGCCATAGATAGCTCTTTGCCATAGGTACGAAAGCGATACCCGTTGATGTCGTAATTGTCAAATGAACGGACCTTATAGTCAAAACCATTAGCTACTTGTCTCAATTCGGCATCCATAATCTCTGAATTAGCATACAAGTTTAATAAGAAAGGATTGTTGCATTAGTTGCAAATTAGCCAAAGAAATGAAAGGGTCTAATGGAAATTACTATTTTTTGAACCAAGAGATGAAACCGGGATATTCGCCTCCTTGCTTTGCCAGAAGCTCATACTCATTGACGGAATCCTTTTGGATCACCGCTCCAAACGAGAATATGGTGACGTACCGACTGCATCAAATATCCAGGAATAAGAGCAGTTCAAAGAAATTAAAAGTTGCGAAATAATGTAACGAGATCTTACTCGATGTACGGCCGCACTTCTGTTAGGTTGTTAAAGAGATACAACGAAATGGTCCGCCATTCTTCAACATCCAACGATACTGGTTTCCAAGCACTGGATGGTGTGAGATTCCCTTTGAATAGGATGAGGTTGGATTGACCCTTTGTACGCTCATCAGCATTTTACCGAGGCTTTGGATTATGCAAGTGACGTTTTTTGGCTTCGTAGTGTGCTGTCATGAAGTTTGACGCCTCCTCGGTGATGAATGCCTCGGCCATCGATGCTTCTATTCTACGTTTATTTTTACATTTTGCTCGAAGCGTCTTCTACATCCTCTTAGTTGAGTAGCACCAACGATTTTGCGCGGCCCCCCAATCGTGCCTCGGTCGGGAGATGCAAAATCAAGTGTTGCATTGGATTAAAGAAGCTTGGCAGAAAGATCATCTCTAACTTGCAGATCAACTCTGGCGCCAAATGTTCCATTTCTTCTAGGAGGCCAGGCGATAGTTCTTTCGCACAAAGAACATGGAAGAAATATCTCAGCTCTGCCAGTACTAGCCATTCATCCTCAGGGATGAATCCACGCAACATCACCGGCATTATCCGCTCTATCCATATGTCCCAATCATGACTTTTTAGACCAAATATTTTCAATTTATCAAGATTCGCTCCCCTCTTTAGATTTGCTGCATACCCATCGGGGAACATCAACTGCATTTTCACCCACAAAAGAATTTCCTTCATAGCTGGCCTTCCAAGATTGAACCATGCCTTTGGCTTCTTCCAGTTCCGCTTTCCTTTTGGTTCTTGCATGTTTTGTAACGGTCTATCACAGAGCTCCTCTAGATCGTCTCTAGCCTTAGTATTATCCTTTGATTTCCCCTCTATGCCGAACAATGTACCAAAAATGGCTTCGGCGATATTCTTTTCAGTGTGCATCACGTCGATGTTGTGTGGGCAAAGGAGGTCTTTGAAGTAAGGCAGATCCCAGAAGCATGTCTTGTGAGTCCATGCGTGTTCCTTATTATACCCCTTGAAATACCCTGGACGCTCTGGATCTGGCTCGAGAGCGTTTACCTGATCTAGGGTCTGTTGGCCTGTCAACGCAGGTGGTGCAGAGTGTTTGACAACTCTACCTTTCATGAAGTTCTTCTTGTCTTTCCTGAACTTATGGCGAGGATCTATAAAATGTCTATGCAAGTCGAAGCAACTATACTTACGCCCCGCCGTCAGCCAACGAAACTCAAGAGCTCCCTTGCATGTGGGGCACGGGAACCTTCCATGCACACACCAGCCAACAAATAGCGCATACGCCGGCAAGTCATGCATCGAGTACATGTACTAGGCACGCATTATGAAGTTCTGTTTGCTAAGGGCGTCGTATGTCTTGAACCCATTATCCCAAGCTTCTTGCAATTCGTCCTTAAGCGGATGCATGTACACATTCATATTCTTCCCCGGATAGTTGGGCCCTGGAATTATCAACGTCAGGAAAATGTTCTTTCTTTGCATAATCTACCCAGGGGGAGGGGAGATTGAGTGGAATGACAAACACAGGCCAACAGCTGTATGGGGCTGCCATTTGACCAAACACATTGAACCCATCTGTGCTGACGGCGACTCGAGGATGCCTTGGATCTGTGTTTTGTCCTTATGTAATGCATCGAAGCGCTTCCACGCTTCACCATCCAATGTGTGCACCATCATCACATTCCCATCTGCATCTAGTTAGGTTCTTTTGCCCATTTTGTGCCATGTCATCTGTCTGGCCGTCTCTTGGACCATGAAAAGACGTTGAAGTCTTGGTACGATTGGCATATACCGAAGAACATTAATGGGTATTTTGGTCTGTGCCTTCTCACCCATACCGTTGTCTACCACAACATACCTGGAAGAATTACAAATGGGACAATAGTTCAAGTCCTCATACTGAAGCCTAAATAAGACACATCCTTTCTCACAGGCATGTATCTTCTCATAGGGCATCTTAAGCATGGAGGATTTTGTCTGGTTGGTATAGGTTTGGAGGTAGCACATAGCCTTTGGGTAGAAATCGTCTGAAAACTGTCATCATCATGTCGTAGCATTCTCTGCCCAAGTTGTATTGAGCCTTCAAAGCCATTATTTGTGAGATGGCATCCAACTAACAAAGCTCAGTGTGCTCGTGGAGAGGACGTTTTGAGGACTCCAACATTTCAGTGAAGGCCTTTGCAGATTCCTCCATCTCCTCGTCCGAGTCCCGAGCATCGTCAAAGTCTTGCACCATGTCTGCGGTCCCGGTACCATGCTCGTCGGTGCGACGACGAACCACCTCGGCTCTGGCACGTTGGGCAGACTCACCATGTAAAGTTCAGACCGTGTAACCAGGCGTAAAACCAAACTTCTACAGGTGTGTACTCATTTGAAGCTTGTCCCTCTGATTATAGTTGTCGCACCAGACACAGGGGCACCAGCTAAATTTCTGGCCATTTGCAAATGCGGCTCTAACAAACCCCTTAGTTTTTGTTAACCATTCCTCGGTCCAAACATACTGACTAGTGTAACCGGTGTACATCCACGCACGATCACTCATATTGACTTCCTACTGGACACACAAGAAATATATACATAATTAGGCAAACCATATACATCAGTTAATCGATTTTTTTAGTTTTATTACATCCATGCAACCTACATGCTAATAGGTAAGGATAGGTCCTAATCCCACCCGAGTATGTGTAGATCGGGTTCGTTTTCCCATGCTCTGCTCCGGATCCGACGCAAAATTTTGGCAGCACCTCCCCGCTGTTCTCCTGATACACATCTCGGCAATAAGCAGAGAGGATGTGTACCCGAAGAACAACAGGGAGGCACTGACGATGCATCGGATCCGGAGCTAAGCATATGGGAAAACGAACCCAATCTACACATACTCGGGCTGTCCATGGATAACGTTGGACAATTCGAAAGAATCACGATTATAAATATGCAAATGCATGCTTATTTATAGATGTAACCCTTTCGAATGGGAGATGCATAGTGGTTACGCATACTGATGATTGACACCTATAGCTATTAAGTTTCATCGGCACAAAGACTGGAACAAAGCAAATGAAGGGGGGAGGAGGAGATGTCATTTGTGCTCACCAACAAACGCAGGGGCAGAGCTCGTGGAACACTAGACCCTCGCAATGACGAAATAACTGCATATTTAAATCGAAAGATGAGTAACATAGCAAGTATTCGACATCGACGGCCACATGTACCTCGCACTGACAATACTTTCTATTTACGGTACCATCGACACCGAGAAAACCCTCTAACCCACTCGTCCCCGGGTAAACTAAATAGCAACTACCATGGGTGCAAGGTACATGAGGCCGTCGGCATTGAACACTACATCCACATCCCACAAGTGAAGTCGGCGCCTGGCGTCCCGCAACAATAGTTCTTGTGGCCGATGACGGTCGAACACCTTGGTGAATTTGCAATGGTGTTCGACCGCCATCGACACCGAGAACTGTTGCTGCTGGACGCAGGACCCCTGTGTCACTTGTGGGACGTGGATGTAGTATTCGACACCGACGGCCACATGTACCTCGCACTGACAGTACTTACTATTTAGGGTACCATCGACACCGAGGAACCCCCTAATTAACCCCCTAATTGACCCTAAATAGCAAGTATCATCGGTGCGAGATACATGTGGCGCTCAGCGTTGAACACTAGATCCACATCCCACAAGTGAAGCCGGCGCCTGGCGCTTCGGGATGCCGGACATCGGCGTCACTTGTGGGACGTGGATGTAGTGTTCGACACCGACGGGCACATGTATCTCGCATCGACGATACTTGCTATTTAGGGTCTTCTTCTTCTTCGTCTTCTTCTTCTTCTTCTTCTTCTTCTTCTTCTTCTTTCTTCTTCTTCCTCCCTCCTCCTCCTACTTCTACTCCTCTTCTTCTTCTAAACTAAAACTAAAACTAATCTAAAATAAACTAAACTAAACTAAATTAAAACTAAAACTAAAACTAAACTAAAAATAAAACTAAAACTAAAACTAAAACTAAAATAGAAACTAAACTAAAAAAAACTAAAAAAACTAAACTAAAAAAGGGGGAAGAACAAACCTGTAGGGGACCGCCGGTGGAGGGCGAGGTCGGCCGGTGGGGCGAGGCGGCGCAGGGGCTGTGGGAGGAGGGCGGCAGGGGTGGGCGGCGCAGGTCATGGGAGGGTCCGCACCAGGCGGCCCGGTCTTGGCCTCTCCGACGACGGCCAAGGGCGGCGAGGCGACGGGCGGGGTTCCTCTTCGCCGGGGGGGGGCTGGACGGCGGCCGGGGCTGGGTCTGGGGGGCGGGGCTGGCCGGCGGAGGGGAAGGAGAGAGGTGGGCGCGTGGGAGGGGAGACAGATAAAGAGAGAGAGAGGGGAGACGGCATGGCCCGTTAAGTGGGCCTTCTTTGCCGTCTGCTAGCAGACGGCAAAGGCGGCCGTTTAGGACTGGCCTAGGTCTCCTCTTTGCCGTCCGCTGGCAGACGGCAAAGAACCTGACGTAGCCACGCCGTGCCCTATGGGGCCCACCTGGCCCTTTGCCGTCTGCCTTCCAGCTCTTTGCCGTCAGCTGGCTGACGGCAAATAGCCTTTTTGCCATCAGCCCTTTCTTTGCCATCCGCTTTGTGGAAGCGGACGTCAAAGAGCCTCTTTGTCGTCAGCTGGTGGATGACAAAGAGGTGGCAGACGGCAAATTGCTAGATTCCAGTAGTGATAGGATCAAGAACTCACATATATTCATGAAAACATAATAGGTTCAGATCTGAAATCATGGCACTCGGGCCCTAATGAAAAGCATTAAGCATGGCAAAGTCATAGCAACATCAATCTTAGAACATAGTGGATACTAGGGATCAAACCCTAACAAAACTAACTCGATTACATGGTAAATCTCATCCAACCCATCACCTTTCAGCAAGCCTACGATGGGATTACTCACGCACGGCGGTGAGCATCATGAAATTGGTGATGGAGGATGGTTGATGATGATGATGGCGACGGATTCCCCTCTCTGGAGCCCCAAACGGACTCCAGATCAGCCCTCCCGTGGAAGAACGGGGCTTGGCAGCGGCTCCGTATCGTAAAACATGATGAATCCTTCTTTCTGGGGTTTTTCTCCCCGAAAGTGAATATATGGAGTTGGGGTTGAAGTCGGTGGAGCCTCAGGGGACCCACGGGGCAGGGGGCACGCCCTAGGGGGGCGCCCTGCACCCTCGTGGACAGGGTGTGGGCCCCCTGACATTGATTCTTTCGCCAATATTTTTTATTAATTTCAAAAAGTTGCTCCCTGGATTTCCAGGTCATTCCGAGAACTTTTATTTCTGCACAAAAATAACACCATGGCAGTTCTGCTGAAAACAGCGTCAGTCCGGGTTAGTTCCATTCAAATCATGCAAATTAGAGTCCAGAACAAGGACAAAAGTGTTTGGAAAAGTAGATACGTTGGAGACGTATCAAAGCGCTAGGTTAAACTGTCATAGGTCCTGAAATCCCATCCCTCCCTTGATCTTGGGTGTAGCAAGCTTGTCCCAAGCGATTCAGTGAAGAGAGCGTAGATCCACAGAACTCTCCCACCAATATTTTGCCATGCTTGAGGTAAGATTCTTGCACACTTTTTTGGTCAATAGAAAACAGGACATGCTGAAAGTCGGTATAGCTTGCACAATTGATTTGATCAGAGTCTCTCTGCCTGCACAAGCAAAGAACCGTTCAGACTAGCCCTGCATTTTTCCCCTCGCCCAATCCCTAATGTGCTCAAAAGTTTCACTCGTGATTCTTCCAACAGCAGTGGGTAGACCGAGATAGCATTTATAAAAAGCTTCTGAATGGACGTTTAAAAGCTGCTTGAGACTTCCTCTTAGTGACGCCGGTGTGTTTGGGATGAAGTAGATGGAACTTTTTGCTCGATTCACACACTGACCGGAGGCCTCGCCATAGATTCTGAGGATGTCATTCAAACGAGATGCATTCTCCATGCTCACCTTGATGAAAATCAAGCTATCATCAGCTAAAAGAAGATGACTGACCCACGGGCCCCTAAAACTTACACGAGTGCCCCGGTCAATATAGTTGCCATAGTGCTTCAACAGGGACGAAAAGCCCTCAGCACAGATCAGGAAAAGATATGGGGATACGGGGCAGCCCTATCGTAGGCCTCCCCCAGATCTGCAAGGCGTAGTGCAACGCTCATAGCCAGTAGGCTACACTCAACCTCATGTTAAAGTATCTAGGCGCGTCGTATTTGACGTATAAAGTAGCTGGGTGCGCCTTTTTTTCTTTTCTTTCTCTATTTTCTTCTACGTTATTCATTTTTTCTCCTTTTTTAATTTTTTGTTCTTTTTCTTTTTTTCTTCTCCATTTGTTTTCATTGTTTTTGTATTTGTTTCTTCTCCGTTTTTTTTCATTCTATTCTTTGTTCTTCTCCATTTTTTTGTTTGATTTTTTTGGGTTTTCCTTTTTTCTTCATTTTTTCTTTTTCTTTTGTGTTTTGTTATCATTGTTTTCATTTCTCTCTACATTTTTGTACATGTCAAAAACAATTTTTGTATACACATTCAACATTGTCCGAACGTTTATTCAACATTTTCAAATACTTGTTCAACATTTTAATAGTTATTCAACATTTTTAATACTTATTCAACATTTTTTCAAATAGTTGTTCAACATTTTTCGTATACCCATTCAACATTTTTCAAATACTCGTTCAACATTTTTAATATGTATTCAACATTTTTAAAATTCTTGTTCAACATTTTTCATACACTCGTGTCAACATGTTTTAATATCTATTCAACATTTTTTTTTCTAATGCTTATTCAACATTTTTCATATAACAACATTTTGCGTATGCTCGTTTCAACATTTTTTTTAATACCTATTCACTATTTTTCAAATACTTGTTCAACATTTTTAATACCTCTTCAAGATTTTTCAAATACCCGTTCAACATTTTTAATACTCAATTAACATTTTTCTATCTTTGTTAACCGACATTATTCGGGGAAAAAGCTTGTGAAACCGAGCAAAAGGAAAAACACAGAAAAGCATGTTGAATTAGACGAGTAAAAATGAAGGAAAACATAGAAAAGAAAAAAATGGTTAAAACAGGAAAAGGAAGTCAACATGGTAAAACCCAGCTGATGTTTTCCTTCTAGTAGGTCGTGCTCTCCATAGTGTACAACAAGTTGAGTATGTCGCAATGGCTAGCCGCGCTGGGAAGGAACTACTCGATCCGCGCCAGCACCATTTTTTTTATAACTTTGGTTTTTCCAAAAATTCTAAATTCTCGTTACAGTGGTCCCCCCTCCTCTCGCGTAATGCGATAAATAGGGGCGCCCCTCCTAGTTGGCGCTTTAGGCGCTGCCGAGTGTAACCAGCCCTCGCACGTGGTGCACTAGGGCCGGCCCACCAACATGCTGAAAAAGGAACGCGCGAAGAAGAAAAAGCTGTGAGAAGGTGGAATCAAACTCTGCACCACACTACCAAGTAACACCCTACCGCGCTGTGCTAACCACTAGATGAACCACTACTTTGTCGTCTAATGGAAGGAAATTGTACTATTTAACCATTTTAGTACTCCACATGACTATATACTCCCTTTGTGGGTGCATATTTTTGGCGCGGAAATTAAAGAACACACGTGGAGGAAAAAAATCACAAGTTTTGGGCGGGATTACAGCTTACTAATTGACATGAGAAAATAAAGGAGCTTGCTTGATACAAGGAAATGTAATCAAATACTAAAAAAGTTATCCTAATGAGTGGTGCGACGCAATACACCTTATATTTCGAATTTTTTCTCAAAAATTTATACACCTTATATCAAGGTACGGAGGGATATACCCAGTATAAATGAATATTAAATAGAAAACATAAATTTCAAAGGACTTTAGAAAAAAAATAGAAAACCACAAATAAGAAAAAGCTTATTGATTTTGAAAAAACATTCACAGAAAGGAAAAAAGTTCACCTGTTTTGAACAAAGTTCACAAAATGTGAAAGAAGTTCATCAATTTTGAAAAAAAAGCTAATCGAATTTGAAAAAATAATCATCAAATTCGAAAAAACGTTCATCGAATTTGAAAAAATTTCATCAAATTTTTAAGAAGTGCATCAAATTTGAAAATTCATCAATTTTGAAAAAAGTTCATTTAATTTGAGAAAAGTTCATCAAATTTTTAAAAAATTCATCGTTTTAAAAAATTTCACTGAAGTTATAAATAAGTTCATAAATTTTAAAAAAGATCAGCGGATTTGAAAAAAATCATCGATTTTGAAAAGTTCACAAATTTGAAAATGAGTTCATCGATTTGAAAAAAGTTCATTGAATTTCATGAAAAGTTCATCGATTTTAAAAAACATCTATTTAAAAGAAAACTTCATGTATTTGCAAACAATTCAATGAACCATGATGAAAAAAAGGAAAAATCAAAAACGAAAATGGGAAAAAGGAAAAAAAGAAAAGGAAAAGGGGAAAAGGAAAAATGAAAAAGGAAAAAGGAAAAAGGAACAAGAAAGAATAAAAGAATGAGGAAGTTTGTTGGTAATAGTTTCCGCTGTGGTGGCGTGGTTGTTTGCACTATCGTATATTTGTTAGGGGCGTCGTCAGTTCCAATCTGGAGAAGCGCATCGCCCTTTCTTTTTGCGGTTTTAAAGACAAAAAAACACATATAGGCCGGCCCAGCTGACGCATCTAAAGGCGTCGGTTAAACAGTACTAACCGGCGCCTGCAGCGCCAAATAGGGTTTGCCAATAATAAGTTATGGCCAACAAGGTATACTACTATTCAGTACGCCCAAGTGAAGCCGTCAACGCTATATGTTGCCCGTAACGAAATGTAACTCAATCTTGCCCCTCTGGGCGCGAGGAAGCAGGCCAGCCCAGAACTGCAGCGCCTCTTGCTTGAGTTTTTTTCACTCTCTGTTGTTTATCTTGTCGGGTTTAACTGTTTGGATCATTTTTTTGGTTTCTCTTTGTTTTTCTTTTATATTTTTGGATTTTTTGAGTTTCTTTGTTTCTTTCTTGGGTTTTCACTGAATTTCTGTGGTTTCTTTGTTTTTTCTTTTCTTGAACACATGTCTACTTTTTTCTACATACTGTACATATTTGTATGCAAAAGGCTATCGTTCAACCAGCGGATCTAGCGCGGGTGTCCGCCGCCTCCCTTGATCGACACGTGGCCTATCGGACCACACATGTCTCTCTTTCTTTGACGGGCTCGGGACGACGATGGTGTTTCGTTTCGCAACATCTACTCTGTTGCAAGAAAGATTTTTGCAACATCAGTTATGTTGCATAAGTTTCTTCCGTAACACCATACAGAGGTGAAGACAAAGGGGGAAAAATCGGCAACATCACCTCAATTGCAAAGTTTTCTAGAAAATGTCTTTGTTGCAAAAAAAAATGAAAACAGGGAAAAAAAATTCTGCAACATGACCTATGTTGAAAAAAAAAATCCCGTAACATGACCGATGCTGCAAAAAAAAATCCGCAACATAATTTGTGTTACAAGAGTTTCCACAACAAGATTATTGTTGCAAAGAAGAGAAAGACGTCCAGCCGCTTGATTTTGTCATATCTAATAGCTCGCGAGGCGTCAGATCTTTTAAAAAATCTGCCGGCCGACGCGTAGCAACCCCCTATTTGTATGCACCAGGAACATTTTTTTACACATTAATTTTTTAATACATGATTAACTTTTTTAACATATATATTTTGATGTCTAGTTTTTTCATACACAATCTATATTTTCTTATACATCTAAAACATTTTCACACACGTTTAATATTTTTCAAATACATGATTAACATTTTTTTCTCAATTATATGTTTGATGTCTTCTTTTTTTTCATACATATTTACGATTTTAGTATACCTCTGAAAATGTTTTTATGCATGTTTGAAATTTTCTGAAATTTTTCTTGAATTCATGTAGAACATTTTTTGAATTTGGATTACCTATCCACCAAGACTCAGAAGCAATTACAAGCCATTGATTTGTTCCATAAGATGAGTACCCCGCCCAATAGATCTAATCAATTGACATTTCTTGGATTCACTATGGACGGCAGCTGCCAAAACAACTCCATGACCTTTCTAGAATCCTCACACTACTAGAAATCCCCTTATTTCCGATAGTGAAGTTACCGACTTCTTCTCGACTTTCAACGGGGTCTCTTCTCATTATACTTTCTAAGTGCACACTTTTGTCAAACTTGTTATTGTTTTAAAACCAAAAAGCTTATATTGTTTTGAATCATCTTTTAACCATCCTATTAGTAAAAAATAATAATGCAGTTACAATAGCAATGCTAGAACATAATTGTCGTTCCGCATGTTTATCGTTGTTGTCTACCGAAACTTACCGCCAAGTGTTAGCCATCCATGGTCTTTGGTTTGAACGTTGGAATGACCATAGAACAGGGATGGAAAACGCTACCGGGTCAAATTTTGCAGATGCATACCGCAACGTCGCAGGAGAATACCACTTGGGATGGCAAGGCCTCCGTGACTCCAGTCACAGACTCTTTGAAGAAGCAGTGGCGCCTCCCTTTACTTCCTTGGTCATGAGGAAGAAGAATGGCCGCCCTGCTTTGGGCCAACATATGTGGTGGTGTGGTGGAGTCGGGTAGCAGATTACCATAACAAGTATAGTAGCTGCTCCAAAGAAACCACAAGATATGAGCTCTATCTCTAAAACTTCATCTTTCCTCGCTCCGTGTTTGCCACCTTAATGACCTCGAAAGCACAGCAGGAGTGAAGCGCCTCTAGAGCAGGAAGCCGCCGATCAAATTGAAAGATTCGAGTGACACGCTTCGCGACAACTGGTTGCTAACCAGTATCACTAGGACCGCGAGCTTCATGAGCCACCAACCGCTACTCAGACGAGGGTAGATAAATGGCGAGACGTTGTGTGCCACATGGTGACAACCCAATCTAGAGCTAAACATTGTATTTATACAAGACTGTTGAGCACACTACCGGGGGTGGTGACGTCGTTAGAGATGATAAATCGTGGCAGGGACAATGACTTCTTCTCGGCTCAAGGGCTCTCTCCTTATGGTTCTCTTGTAAGTGCAACTTTTTTAACCATACTATTTGTATTTTTAGTACCAATTTTTTAAGCATCCTATAAATCAATTGTGAAAAACAATATAAAGCACTTACAATAGCAATCCTAGATCTTAGTTCTTTGAATTTTCTTATATGGAAATTATCTCGAATATATAACATCAGTCATTCTACATGTTTATCGATGTTGTCCATTGAAACATATCACCGAGAGTGAAAGTTAACCGTCCACTATTACTATACCCTGTTGGGTATTTTGTTAGATAATTAACCGAGAATCAAACATGTATCGCTGACCATTTTCACTCACAGGTGAGAGTTTTTTTTCACCTTCGGCTATTAAATTTCACCGTCGAGCCTTACATGTAAACCTCGTGGATGTAGAAAAAACCGTGGGGTATTACATCTAATCCCCGTGGGTGTACAAAAAACCGTCGGGCATTACAATGGACCGTTGGGGATTACATGTAATGCCCATGGGTGTAGCAAAAACCGTCGGGCTTTACAATGGACCGTCGGGCATTACATGCAATCCCCGTGGTGGTGCAAAAACCGTCGGGCTTTACAATAAACCGTTGGGCATTACATATAATCCCCGAGGGCGTAGCAAAAACCGTCGGGCATTACAATGAACCATCGGGCATTAAGTTGGATACCCGAGGGTTGGATTTTCACTGTCGGGCATTTTAGTACACCGTCGGGTTTTGGTGGTAATACTTGTGAGTTGACACTAACCATCGGCTATTATTGTAATAACCGACGGCCCGTTGGTTATTAGGTTTCACCGTCGGAAATATGGAGATTTCTAGTAGTGCCATGGCTCCAAATGGACCCATGCACGTGCTCATGAAACTCTTCTGTTGCTATCCTCAACAAAAAACCATCAACGAGACAAACTAACCTTTTTACAAAATAATGGGTAAACAACTAGCTTTATATATACAAATTAAAGCACTAAATCTTTGTGTATCCACCAACTTTCGAACGTAGCAATTTGACAATCCTTCGGTAGGAATTTAACGCTGAACGACATACATGCTAGCAACGTGGGCAGTCATCTGAATACACATCATTTTCATATAAAGAATGAATTGAGTGAAGAACACGTGCACATCATGTGCCTTCTACTAGTACACACAGAAAACCTTTTCTAAAGATACGAAACATTTTGTTTAAACCATGCGAACATTTGTTATATTGTATACAACAATTATTTTGGAAACACGTGAATATTTATGAGAATGTACTCCCTCCGTTCAAATATAAGTCTTCTTAGAGATTTCAATATGGACTACATATGAATGTATATATACATAGTTTTGAGTGTAGATTCACTCATTTTACTCCGTATATAGTCCATATTGGAATCTCCCAAAAGACCTATATTTAGGAATGAAGGGAGTAACTTGCATTTTTCTGAATGTATGAAGCCTTTTATTGTGAATTACGTGGACATTTTTTTTATGTAGGAAAATGTTTTAAAAACATGTCAGTATTTCTTAAAGTGGTACGAACAATTTTTTATGAATGTTATCAGCATTATTTTAAACAACGCTAACATTTTTTTACATGGCATCAAATCCATGATTTAGAGAATTTTTTATTTTCTTTTTAAGTTTTTGGAATACATGTATTTTGAAATTCTCTTTCAAAATTATGAACGAAGAAGACAACAAAAATGGAAAACAATCTAACTTGCAGGAGATACTTGGGCTGGCTCAATAGTAGATACGGGATGGTGCCCTTGAAGCGAGACCTCCTTTGGTCTCGCGACAGGTCATACATAGCCGCTCCAAACTGACACAAATGCTATACGTCGCCTGGTACAAGAAATACATTGGTGTAGCAAAAACTGTTTCCCCATTTTGTCAGCCCAATACAACAAGTTTTCCCCCTCACGCGCTAGTTCATTGCCGGTGTATGTGCTAGCTCCTATCGGGACTGGTTTAGTAGGCTGATGTTCTTTTGTCCGAGTTTGCCTCCACCTGACCATCTTAGTAGGACGATTTTTTTCTTTGTTAGTTAAATGGTTTACTAGCTTTTGATCGGTTTCTTATTTAATTTTTAATAATTTCCCCATTTTCATTCGTATTTCCTTTTTCCTTTCATGAAATTAATGGATATTTTAGTAAATTTATGAATGTTTTATAAATATGTAAAAAAAACTTTATGAACTATTTATTAAATTATTTAAAAATTTAAAAATCGTGAACAAATTTTCAAATTAATGAATAAGTGTCAAAACCGTGAGAAATTCAAGAATTGGTGAACATTTCATGAATTCAAGAATAAATTTAAAATTCATGACCATTTTTTGAATCCACAAACATATTTGAAATTTGTAAACATTTTTAAATCCATGAACATTTTTTGACTTCATGAAACTTTTTTGATTCACAAACATTTTTTGAATTCATAAACATTTTTTGAATTCGCGAGCATACTTTTAAAGTCATGAAGACTTTTCATATTCTTAAACATTTTGCGAATTGGTGAACATTTTCGGGGATTAGCGAATATTTTTCATATTCATGAATAGTTTTTGAATACTCGAACATAATTTTAAATCATGAAGGTTTTTCAAATTCAGCATTTCTAAAATCCTGAATAGTTTTTGAATTTGTGAATATTTTCAAATTCATTATCATTTTTTGTATCCAGATCATATTTTGAAACTGGTGAACTTTTTTCATATATAAGAACACTTTTTTCAAAACCATCAACATGCTTTTAAATTAGTGAACATATTTTGAATTTGTAATTATTTTTTGAATTCATGAACATTTTTTTGAACCCATGAACATATTTTCAAATTTGCAAATATTATTTAAGAATCATGAACAGTTTATGAATTCATGTTTTTTTAATTTGCGTGCATTCTCGTAAATTCTGAAAAAAAATTAATTCATAATTTTCAAATTCTTTTTTTAAGTTTATGAATATCTTTTGAACCTGCGAACATTTTTAAAAATTTACCTAATATTTCTCATAATTCACGAACATTTTCAAAAGTATGAACTTTTTTTTTCATATTTGTGAACATTTTGTCATTGTTCATGAAAAAATGGTTAACAAAAAGAAAATAATGCAAATGTTCTACTCTCTCTGATCCATATTATTTGTCTTGATTTAGCACAAAGTTATGCTAAATCAGTGACAATTAATATGGATTGGAGGAAGTACATTTGTTTTTAGGGATACAAATGCGATGCACACTCGCGCTAGCCCTATAGTGGGTCGGCCTATTGTTCAGTTGTAGGCGGCGTAGTCCTTTCGTATCGGGTGAGGCGATTTGCCTCAATCTATCCATTCTTGAAGAGACACATAAAACTAAAGTAAAAAAAGAAAAAGATATAACACTTTGTTGGAGTTTATAGATGAACATGTGCTATCTTCGATTGGCACGATCATGCTCAGGCCTATGCCCTCCGCTGATGGCTATGTGTTAATCCCGGGCTGATGGCTCTGTGGCAGCAACCTCCCGGGCTCGCAACCCACACCGCTAGAAACTACTAGGCAATATGTTACCCTCGACAAGAAATTCGTGCATATACTCCAATGTGTCATCGGCGCTTGCATATGAAAATTTGTGTTGTGCCTTCATTTTTAGAAGTTTAAGTGTGACATTCAAGTTCATGTGCTTCTCTTTGCAACCGTGATACAATGGAGTTTTTGAGGCTTCCACTAATTTGGCCAAGCTTACTTCCTCTCGAGAAGCAGCTGCTTTGTTAGTCGTTTTCCTATGAAGCAGCTCGACAAAGTTCGGGTTCCGCAACATTGTGGACATCGTCTCCTGTGTGCCCTCCACTTCGGCCTCCTCATCATTTTCGGCCACTTTATCGTGTCTAGTCTCTTCATCATGTCCAGTCTCTTCATCATGTCCGGCCTCTTCACCATTTATGGCCTCTTCATCATGTACAACCTCCTCATCATGTCCGACATGATCACGATCCATCGTTCCTTGCTTATTTCCCGCCTCTTGATAATATTTTACGTCGTCAACATCCTCCTCTCTATGACATGTACACCGTGTGTAATTTTTCATGATACCATGAGTTAGCAGATGAGATGAGCCTCCACTTCGCCACAAATGGCCGTTTATAGATTCGTGTTGTCGCATTTACGACATGGACACCGTAATTATTTGCGACCCCTTTGCTTCATGTGTTCCAAGACAAATGATAAGAACCCCTTAGTACTTTGATCCATTAGATCTCTCGTCTACCTAACATGCATTATGCAAGGAAGAAAGTTAGAAGCAACGTATATTATTGCATATGAATCATAGAAAATTTTGACATGACCTTTTCTAAAAAATGACAAAACGGAGTTTGCCAAAATTTGACAAAATGATGAAGTGTCAATATTTTGTCCAAACATTGGCCACTCATGCGTATTTACCTGAAAAATGCATTGCACCACGCTCTATGTATAGTACATTGTCACTTGAATAAAAGAGGTAGATCCCTCAAAATAACTTATTTAGGTAATCATGCCCTAATTAATATTGAGGAGGGGAGAGAGATCTACTTAATTTATTGCATGGAGAGGGTGGGAGAGAGACACTAATTAAGTGCTAAGTTAGAGAGAGAATATAGCGGCCCGTCTCAGTCGGGTGGCCCGTGTCTTCTTGCCCCCTGACCCCCGGGTCGCCCGGCCGGCTCGGGGGAAACCTAGCCGCCGGCGCCCGTCGCCCGCCCACCGATCGCCCAGCGTCGCCGCCGGAGGGTCGGCCGGGCGGGCCGCCGCCACTGGATGGCGGCGGCGGGGATGCCCTTCCTCCTCCTGCACCCCCTCCCTCTTGCGCCAGATCTGGTCCGACTGCGGTGGCGGCCTCCTCCTCCAGCGGCGACAGTGGCCTCCCCGGCGTCCCCTGCTTGCTGGCGGCGCGGGTGGACTGCCCCGGCCGCAGTTCCTCGCGGTGATGCCCTGGTCCGCCCCGATGCGATCTGGACGCCCTCTCCGGCTAGTTGCGGCGTCCCGGCCGGCCGGCCTCCGCTGGGCCCTGCTAACTGCGGCTCCTCCCCCTCTGACCTCCACCCCCCCGCGAGTTCAGGTCCGCCTCTTCGAGGGCCGGCCATGGAGGCTGCTGTTGTGCCCGTCGGTGTCTGCCTTCTTTGGCACGCCGGCCGGGTTTGGCTGCGCGCGAATCCGCTTCGACACCACCACCTCGCCACCCCTCACCCCGCAGGGGCAGCTTCATCCCGGCGGCAATGGACCTGCGCACCCTTCCAGCGTCCGGCCGGCGCGGCTTCGGACTCGACTAGCCTCGAAAGCTGCGCTCTTTCCGGCTCTCTTGGCTCTTTGGCTCCTCGGCATATCCGCACCATCACCATCCTGCAATGTCTTGGTTGGCCATCCATCCCGGTGCATCTTCGTCACCGGCATGCTCTGGGTGCTGCGTCCCCTTCCAGTTCCCTGGGCCTGCCGGCGTCCCTGCTGCTCCGGTCCCGGTGGCTCGGATCTGCGTTCCTTCCAGATCCTGGCTTTCCGGGGCTATGGTCACCGTCCCATCCCCACTTCATTCCGCGCAGCCACGCATCTTCATCCTCCTCCGGAACTCGCGCGCCCGGTGATGCACGGTGCCTCCTTTGGCACCGCGCATGGCTCCCCTTCCTATAGTCGCAGCACCGGCCTACACCCGACGACCTCCTCTTCGACTCGTGTTCCGACGGCTTGGGATTGATTGGAATTGGCCAGGGCGAAAGCCCCGCATCTTTTGCTGGCAGCGGCGACGCCCGCGGGTGTCGTCACCTTCCTGGAGGCGTTGTCATGGCCGTTCCGTGCCCCTCTTCGAGCATCAGGGGAAACCCTAGGTCTGAGTTTCCGGATCGGACGACGACTGCGTCTTGGTGTCGTTCTCCTTCTTGAAGGCGTCGTCTTGGTTGCTCGCGGCGTCCTCGGTGTGGGCTTCGGAGTTTTGGTCGTCTAGTTGTAGATTGGTTTGCTTCTCTGGTCGGAGAGTTTAGCCATGTCCTTCTTTGTTTGGGTCGTGCATCTCTCATCTCTCCGTTTCGGGCACCATGGTCATGCTCTTTGCGTCCGTGTCATGTGTTGTACCACCTCCTGTAATCATTCTTACTTCTTCTATCAATGCAATGATATGCAAGCTTTGCGTATTCGAGAAAAAAAGAGAGAATATAGCTAGAGGAAGAGAAGTGAGAGGGGGGGAATAAGTGAGAGAGGAAGAAGAAGTGAGGGAGAGGATAGGGCGGAGAAGAAAGTGTGGCTGGAAGTGGATCTGCCGTATATATTAGAGGCGTGCACACAAACTGAACGCTGCTAATACTAGAAAAGCTAGCAGCATCCCATATCAACTGAACACAACTAAAGCTCGGGCCTGACAGCCGTGTCAGGAACTAAATTGTAGTGGCGCTTGCCTTTTGAAAGAACGCTGCAAGTACTACAATCACTTGCGACGTTCGGATGTGATGGGACGCTGCTAGTTCTTTCACCCAGGGAATCTTCTGGGCACCACCTACTGGCAACATTTCGTATCAGCAGACGCTGCAAAATAGAAAGTTGCTAGCAGCGTTTACTACTGCAACACACACAACTATCTTCGTCGAAATAACCGCAACGTTCGGTACAGACGGGACACCACCTATTGGCAACATTTCGTATCAGCGGACGCTGCAAAATTCTATAAGGGGTTTTTCTACTAGTGGCATAGCACAACACAGCATGTGTATGTCGTCCAAAAGCAAAAATAAAATAAAACGAACAAATTATATTACTCTTACAAATAATCTATTGTTGAACCGTCATCCATACTGGTTGGAGACATCAGATGCTAGTACTCCCTCCGTCTCAGTTTACAAGTCCCATGCGTATACCTAGGTTGTCAATTTTATCACCTTAATATAAACTACATAACACAAAAATTATATCTTTAGAAAATAGAACATATGAAGTTTATATTGGTATATTTTTTTAATATATAACTTGTATTAGGTTGGTCAAATTGACAATCTAGAGGTACACGCACGCCCTGTAAACTGAGAGAGAGGGAGTACCATTCTTCAATGATTGCACCCAGAGGTCATAAATGCATGACCCTCCACATTTTGCAGAGAGCACCAATGAATTTGTCTTGTAGCTCCAAAGATAATCTGCCCATAAAATAAGATTCCCATCTATGGAAGTTCACAATTCCAAGTGTTCGTAGTAGTATTCCATAAATATTTGGTAAGTGTCGGGTAGCCAAAGTTTTGACCTTGAGCTTTCAGATATTCACTAGAGGGCGACCCGCGCTTTGCCGCGCCGTTTCTTGGTCGTGAGTTAAGTCTTTATTTCTTCTGGTTATTATGGTTAAAGGTGAGCACTTGTACACTGGAAATCAAAGATTTGAACTGAACTAAGTTGACTGATATTCCTGACTTATCGATTTATGGTGTTCGGTTGGGTGTTTCTATCACAGTATTTGGGTGTATCTCCAGTTTTCATCCAGCATAAACTAAATTGACTGTCATACCATATGCATGGAAATCGACCTTCCTTTTCTCTAACTTTCCTACCTTGCTGGCATGTGGGCGCATGGTCCTAGGCCCATGTACAATGCACGCCCCTCATACAACCCAATCCACTCATGCCTCTGGCTCTAAGAATCACTCTCTTTGCACTGGTTTTCATCCCCCAGAGGACTCCAGTCCCTCAGCCTAGTCGCCTCACAACCTTGAGGTTAGATTCATTGTCATAGAGCCTAGCTACAATGACTCTCCGACATGTGCTAATCTCGGCTTGGATCTCCAGGTCCTCCCCTAGCGTTACCATGACATTGGTCTTCCACTGCGAATCCGTCAACCAAGGAACCCGACGGGGAGGAAGACGAAAGTAGCGACTCGACGGATCGGCGTAGAAGCAGCAAGCTGAAGTTACCCTCTTAGGAACGCGCAGAGCAGAAAACTAGTCAGCGCCCTCCCTCGACAGCGAAATAACACACACGCGCGGAAGGTCCTTTTCTGCGCGCAAAACCTTGAAGGACGACCAAACGCGCACGCCCCAGGACCCTCACTTCGGTTGGTAGGCCAGTCACCCTATTGGTCCTCAGCCCATCGGAGGACGCGAAGGATAATACAAAGAGAAACAAAAAGTGAAACAAAAAGTAAAGGGAATTTACAATATTCAAAAATGAAAATAATTTTCTCAACTTTTAAAAAGATTGTAAAAAATAAAAATATGTTTCTGGAAAAATGTTTGTCAATTAAAAACTTTCCATGAATTTTGAAATGTTCACAAATTTAGAAAATGATCTTAAATTTGCAAAACTTTACTGAATATAAAAAATGTTCCCAAACTTCAAAAAATGTTTGCTAATTAAAAATATATTCACAAATTTAGAAAATATTCATGCATTTCAAAAAAAGTTCCCTGAATTTCAGAAATGTTAACAAATTTTAAAATATTCATGAATTTTAAAATGTTTAAAGATTTGTCTATGGATCAGCGTAGGAGCATCACATTCCGGTGCGAATAGGCTGAACCGCAGCGCACAACCAATTCACTCCCTAACATCTATTGGGACCACGAATGCAGAAAATACCTGGATGCACCCCGAGGTTCCATTCCTAGGGAGCTTAGTAACTTACGAGATAAATGTTTCCGAGATTGTAACCCAAGCACTACTCCAAAAACTAGAATTGGTGGTTAGAGGTTGGATGAATATTCTTACTAAAAATAATGGAAGGCTTTTTCCAATTTGGTGCAACAAACCCTAATTAATGCTAATGATAATGCATGCAAGCTTCCATGCACGCGATGTGTGTGTCAGTCAGTCAGTGGCACACATTGGACGCACCAAAGTCAAGATCAACTTTTGCATGGATCTGACATTGCAGGAGGGCACTTATATGCAGCCGTCCTTTTGGCCCCTCCTAGATTTCTTTTTCGTGGTCTACTTCTACTTGCTACAGGCTCAGGGTGGTCTCTCCAATCCTTTTGGCCCCTCCTAATTTGCTGCTCCTCCTAGTATACTATCTAGCTACTGCATGCTGCTAGTAGCTGTACTACATTGATCTTTTCATGAGCACGGTCGACTTGATGCAAAGGTGGTTGAACCCAACTTTACACAGTTCACACCTCAGGATCGAGCCTGCCGGAGAACACACCATATATAGCGCACTGGCCTAGCTAGAGGTGCACATCATCATATGCATATGCGCTGAGGCGAGCTACACTTCGGTTAGCTTGATAATGTGCGGCTCAACCCTAGGAGTATATGTATAGCTAGCTAGCTAGCAGCATACTCCTAGGGTTTAGGATCTTAGCACATACCGTCTCATTGGCAATTGGTTTCTTAGTTAGCTAGGGATCGAATGGAAGATTATGGATGTTGCAAGTGTAACAGTTCCTAATGTATTTCTCATGCGAACTTCCTAAGGCCCTGCTTGGAACGGGTGTAATTGTTTACACTTGTATTTATTTTACAAGTGTAAATTACGGGTCAACACTTAAACCTGCCTGGAATCAAAACGACGGGTTGAGCTCTGTATTCTATACCGGCCAGAAATGAGCAGAAACGCTAATCCAAACGCGGCGTAACGAGTCATACTCAGTTCTCAACGCCTGATGCGTGGATATTTGTTTGTCTATCTCCTTGCATACTACTCCATTCGTTTAGAGTTATAAGATGTTCTAACTTTTTTTTGAATCGGATGTATATAGACTTGTTTTAGTGTGTTTATTCACTCATTTAAGTCTGTATGTAGTCTACATTGTAATATCCAAAACATCTTATGTTTTTTAATAGAGGGAGTACTTGGAGCAATAACGTCAGAGTCATCGCTCATCAATCTATCTATCTTGCTGTTAGTGCTTTATGCGAAAGTAGTTTTCAGTTGGTGGCTTGGTTCCTCCAATAGCTGAGCATGCACGAAGCATATATGATGGTACGTCTCAGCAAGCAATGATCGACGAAACATGTGTGCATGCATGCAATGCGCACGCGCGCTCGTCCCCACTCTCTTCTTATCCAAACACACAAGAATGCATTATGCGCCCTTGCGTCCTGATGCAATGCACCAACGTGCCCTGTAAAGCTGTTTGACATGCTCATGATCGATCCCAGCCCTACTTCACATCCTTGTCTGCTAGTATCAAGCATATTGTTAGTTGTTACCATATGTGAGGATTTTTGGTTAGGATTTTACAGACCGGACCATTCCAGAAAATAGACGGTGAGACGATGTTTGATGAACCGGACCGGGACTTTTGCTCCGGTGCTCCTTCGGCATTTTGACACTTTCTGCGATCACCCACCATAGCCGGTCTAGACTGCTCCGATCCTCTCCTGATCCCTTTTGTATGCCTACAAAATTCTGAGCTTTGTCTAGTCTATTTTAGCTATCTTGATCCATTTATATATACTAGCAACTTGCTACGCCACAAAACATTAAGACACAAGGTCGAATTTGTTTAACTCAAGAACCGTGAAGGTAGCTTATTAGATGAGTTTTGTTAGTTGGCACAAATGGGATTGAGATGGTCAGGAGGTGAATTCAATAAATTTTTCGAAGTGTGAATCCATATATACAAATTATTCTCATTGTAGGGTGACAAGGAAGAATATATATGGATTGTATCTACATAGAGATATTGTCTATGGACCAAAAGGCCACATGAAAAGTTTTTAACACTGTCGACTGATTTAACTGAAACAAATAGAACTTAACTAATGTGGTTTGCATATTAAAGTGTATATAGATGTGCTAGTTTCTGCTAGACCTATCCATCTAGATCTTGATCCGATTGTTTGAGCCAAAAAAGAACAACATCTTGATCAGACTAGCAGTAACCACACTAGCTAGAGTAAGCATCTTTTGCCCATTCTTCCTTGTAGCCTAACTGGTATACATGTCGTTCCCACATGCATACAACATTATAATAAGAAAATGTTTATGCTAACTGATTTGCTTAGTTGGTCATAATACCCGAAACTTAGCCAAATGAGGCATGTGCCCTTGCAGCTGGTAGGATGCACTTGTCGAGTAGCTTTGGACTTAGTGTTACATTAATGGCTAAATCGATTTCAAAAGGTGTAATTTCAGTTTACTAATCAGTGTAAGTTGTAATTTATATTGAACTGAAGTTATATTTTTGCAGATGGATTTAGACAAAGAAATATATCAGTTTAGTTACTTGTAACTTACCTGAATTTAGAATTTGGGCCAGTCGAATTTCGCGTGAAAGAAGGAACAGCCGGAGGGAAGGTAGGAGCAGCCGCCGGCTCGCCGGAGAAGCGATTTCGGTCTATCTTAGGGTGGTAGGCGAGCCCAGTATCTATCTTAGGGTGGCAAGTGACCCCATTATCTATCTTAGGGGTGTGGGGGCTGGTGCAGGTTCACCGAAAGAAAAAATAGGCCATCGCTGGGGTTAGAGGGATGGCTGGGGGCGACGACAGCATGGGGGTGTGGGCGACATTTGAGGGAAAGGTGGGGCGGCGAGGCAATTGCAGGCGGCAGAGGAAGGCGGTTAGGCCTGAGCTGGATCGGCAGGGGTGAGAGGAAGAAGAAAAACAATACATACCCTTTTGAGGTGGAAGACGAAGCATTGTCCACTGGATCAAAATCGGTTGAGATTGGACGGGGAGAATTGACTGACCATTTTTAATTTTTCAGGCGACTAGCCTAGCCGCTCCCAAAAAATATCTCAACCGAACTGACCCAAGTAGAATACATGTGCATTATATGAAGTACAATTTGCATGTGAAAATTAGAGCTATGAAATAAACTAGGCTAGCTAGGATTTTTGTTTATCTGTAAACTTATAGTAACATCATATGGCTACTATATATGTCACTAGTGACGTAAACTGGATTCTAGCACTCCTCGCAAAAAAAAAAAAAAAAAAAACTGGATTCTAGCACGTTCAATAATTCACGGAGAATGGTACTTTACGAGGTATGGCAGGCAGGTTCACGTCTTGAGGAACATGAATTAACAGTGCACAAATGGCGATGACTAATCAGGTAGAAGAATTGATAGGAGATAATATTGTATACTACACAATCCCTGATGCAGTTCGTGCATGCTTCCAAACATGCAGCACAACTACTGGAGACAATGTATGCCGACCTACCTTAGCATGTGCGGACGCAAAGATCAATCTGGAGACGACATATTGCCAATTGGGTGCTGACGAGGACGACGCATGGCCCTAGTACATGCCATATCGGGGGGGAAATATTGGCAAATGAGCGAGTTGCATCTGGATGTTTCCGCATTTTGTTTATGGGAACCGCTAAATCTCAGTCGACTGAGATTTAGTGAAGTCTCAGTCAACATGTTGTCCGTTGGATTGTTTGTCTGCTTGAAGATTAGTGCGCTGCTGGTTTTTGCTTAAAACTGGCCCGTGTAGGGAGGTACAGAGAGATGGCTGCTGTTTGTCTTTGCTTTTGTTTTTTCCTGTCGGGCTTGGGTTTGCTTGTGTGATGGGCTAGCGAGGGGTTGGAGCCTTTTTCGTTGTCAGTTGGCTCTTTTTCGTTTTTGGTTGCACTGCCATTTTTTTTGGTTGTTTTTCATTTTTCATTTAATCTTTTGTACAGTATATGTCTGAGTTTCTTTCTTATTATTTAGTTTCTCCCTATATTTTTTGTATCTTTTTTTAGGTATATATATATATATATATTGTTTTTGATATTCTTTTTTATGTAATGTGAGTTGTGTGAATGTTCATATTGCAACCTGCAATTGCACGTGGCGCAACTCGTCCGCAATTGCAAGGGGTACTACGCCACTGCAACTGGGACCGGGCAGGGATGTTTGGCCAGTTGCATGTCCATCACTAGAATTGCAATTGCACGTGTCACAACGCGCCTGCAACTGCAAGTGTACAACGCGACTACAACTAGAGGGCGAGGGATGTCGCCTAGCTACATGTTCATGAATAGAGGTGCAACTGCATGTGTCGCAAGTCGCCTGCAATTGCAAGGGGTATAACGCAATTGCAACAGGAGGGGACAAATGTTAGCCAGTTGCATATTGACCACTAGAGTTGCAACTAGACGTGTCGCATCCTGCCTACAACTGCAAGGGTTACGACACGACTGCAACCTGAGAGGGGGAGTTACATGCCCACCATTAGAGTTGCAACTGCACGTGCCGCAACCCACCTACAACTGCAAGGGTACACATGACTGCAGCTGAAGGGGAGGGATGTTGGTCAGTTGCATGTCCATCACTAGAGTTGCAACTACACGTGTCACAATCCGCCTGCAACTGCAAGGGATACGCTGTGACTAGAACTGAAGGAGAGGGATGTTGGTCAGTTGCATGTCCATCACTAGAGTTGCAACTACACATGTCATATCATATCGCCAACTCCAAGGAGCGCGACGCGTTTGCTAGTAATGCGGTTCAAATTTTTTATTTCTTATTTAAAATACAAGATAAATTTAAAATTGTAAGAAAAAATAATACCAAAACCTGAAAAAAATTATGGGAAATTGGACTGGAAGTTTTTTTTCCTGAGAAAAAATGAACCGTAGGGAAGGTATAGAATTTGCTTCGCTAAAGGAATAAAGGAAGAGAAACTGGCCGATTCCTAAGCCCATGAGCGGCAGCACTTGAGTCTAAGCAAAAAAGAAAGGAACTACCGATTCCTAGCCCAACAAGACAAGTCACGAGCCAGCAGCGAACGAGAGCGTACACCGCTTGAGCCCAGGTACACATGCATGACGTCAGCCGACTTAGACTTCGCGAAGTCTAAGTCGACTGAGACCTAGGCAGACCCTTTGTTTATATGTAGATACTGCCAGGTTGACATGCCACCCAGTTGAAGAAATCAAAGAGTTAATTTCTCTAAACATGCACCAACAAAAATATATATACTCTCTCCGATTCAAATTAACTGAGGCAACTCTATACAATGTAAAATGGACATTACAGAGTCCGCGTCAATTAATTTGGATCAGATGAAGTAAAAGATACTAAACCTCAATTCCAAGAAATTATATCTTCTAGCAAGACATTCACCGAGCAAGCGGAAATCCTTTTGAAGGAAGCTATTCAGGAACAGCTGGAACGGTTTTCTCTTCAGTAACAAATAAATTTTGCATGTCTACTCTTGTTAGTAGAATAGGAATCGTTGAGAAAGATTTTTCATTTGAATCATGCAAAAAAGTTTTCTTTGTTTTTAGTTTAGTATAGTTATTTAAAGAATAGATAGAAATAAGATTGCGTCCAATAGGATTTGAACCTATACCAAAGGTTTAGAAGACCTCTGTCCTATCCATTAGACAATGGACGCTTTTCTTTCATATTTTATTCTTTCTTTTATTTTTTTTTCTTCTTCCGAGAAAAAACTGTTAGACCAAAACTCTTTTAGGAAATCAAAAAATCCAGATACAAATGCATGATGTATATATTATATCATGCATATATCATAAAGAAGGAGTATGGAGCCGGTAGTGGGAATCGAACCCGCAACCCCAAGGTTATGAGCCTTATGAGCTACCAAACTGCTCTATACTCTTAAACTAAAGAGGGGTAACTAGTGGATAAAAGAGGGTTGATACGCCTCTACCAATATCTATACAAATAGAATAGTCCATTTATACAGAATGGTAAAGAGGGCTCCTCTATGATTATCAATTCCAGAAATCCATACAAATACGAAAGGGTATTTTATCCTTACCAACTGGATCTTGTTGCACCCGGTAACAAACATTCATAAACCATTTCTCGAAGTACGTGTTCGGATAGCCCAAAATGTCGATAGTTAGCTCTAGGTCTTCCGTCAAAAAACAACGTCGATGAAGGCGTGTAGGTGCACCATTACGCGGTAGGGATTGCAATTTTTCTCGCATTTTCGTTTTTTCACTCAAACTCAAGGGAGAAACTTTGCTTCTTATCTTTTTTTTAAAGATTGACGAATCAAATGATATTTCTGTTCTAATTTCTACGGCTTCTTCTCCCTCTGAATCAAACTTTTTTTTGCCATAATGTGTCGTTGCTATTATTACCAAGTATACGGTTCTAATCCTAGATGGAAAAATAAATAGAAAAAGAAATCTAAAAAGGCAGATCCTCCCTCTCTATCAAGAGTAATGAACTAGGTGCTGATACAAGACAAAAAACAAACTAAATTAACCAAACTTGCTCGATGTTGAGGCAATCAAGAAAGCTGCATAAGTGAATATATAACCCACGGAAAAGTGAGCTAATCCAACCAATCTTGCTTGCACAATGGAAAGAGCCACGGGCTTATCTCTCCAAATAATTAAATTAGCTAAAGGTGTGCGTTCATGAGCCCATGCTAAAGTCTCAATTAATTCCTGCCAATACCCCGCCAGAAATTAAGAACATAAATCCAAGAGCCCAAACAAGATGTCCAAATAAGAACATCCACGCCCATACCGATAAACTATTCATCCCAAAAGGATTATATCCATTGATAAGTTGTGAAGAGTTTTACCATAGGTAATCTCTTAACCATCCCATCAAATAAGTGGAGGATTCATTAAATTGTGAAACGTTGCTCGCATAATGTGATATGTTTCAATGCCAATAAAAAGTAACCCACCCAATGGTATTTAACATCCGAAAACTGCCAAATAAAATGCGCCCCAAGCGAAATATCACAAGTACCGCCGCATACAGGCCGTCACAAGGAAAAGTATATCCAAAATCCTTTTTATCCGCATTAATTTGGAACCGCGTGCATCTAAAGCGCCCTTTACTAAAATCAATGTAGTTGTATGCAAACCTAGAGCAATAGCATGATGAACCAAGAAATCCCTAGGTCCTATTGTTAAGAAAAGCAAATTACTATTCTCATTAACAAGATTCAACCATCCGGCAACCATAGGCTTCACCCGCATTGAAAGCGGGCCATTCGTTGAAGATAAGAGTATATCGAACCCATATGTCGCCTTGCCATGAGCAGATTGTATCCATTGGGCAAATATAGGTTCGATCAAGATTTGCTTTTCTCGAGTACCAAAAGCAAGCATGACGTCGTTATGAACATAAAGGCCCAAGGTATGGAATCCTAGAAAGAGGCTAGCCCAACTTAAATGAGATATGATAGCTTCTTTATGGTCTAACATTCTTGCCAATACATTATCCTCATTCTTCCGGATTGTAATCCCTAATGAAAAAATAGCTCCATGAGCAAAAGCCCTGTCATGATGAACCCCGCAATATATTGGTGATGAGTATATAAAGCAGCTTGAGTAGTAAAGTCTTGTGCTATGAATGCATAAGGAGGTAAAGAGTACATATGTTGAGCTACTAAGGAAGTAATAACCCTAAAGAAGCTAGAGCAAGACCTAATCGAAAATGAATCGAATTGTTGATTGTGTCATAAAGGCCCTTATGCCCACGCCCTAATCGACTTCCGGAGGAGTATGCGCTTCTAAAAGATCTTTAATATCGTGCCCAATTCGAAGTTAGTTCGATACATGTGACCGCAATGAGAAAAATAAATGCAATAGCTAAATGATGGTGAGCCATATCGGTCACCACAAACTTTGTGTTTGTGGATGGAATCCCCAAGAAGAGTTAGAATGGCGCTTCCGCTCCTTGAGCGGTACCAAATAAATGATTACTCGAATCGGGGTTTTGGGCATAAAGATTCCATTGACCCGTCAAAGGGGTCCCAACCCCGGGATAGGGTAATACATCTAAGAAATTATTCCATCGAACGTACTCCCGGATGCGGAATAGCAACATGAACTAAATGTCCTGTCCAAGCCAAAGAACTTACCCGAAAAGTCCCGACAAATGATGATTGAGACGAGATTCGCTTTTGAACCACGAAAGGCTTGGTTTCCATTTGGGTTGTAGATGTAACCAACCCGCTATTAAGGACAGCGAGAAAGAAATAATAGAAAAGAGCTCCAAGATAAAGATCCTCATTGGTGCGTAATCCTATTGTATACCACCACCGATAAACCTGAATAAGCAATATTCATCGGACCAGCAGCACCTCCTCGAGTAAAGGCTTCCACAGCGGGTTGACCAAAATGAGGATCCCAAATCGCATGAGCAATAGGTCTTACGTAAAGGATCCTGTATCCATGATTCAAAATTTCCTTGCCAAGCTACATGAAACAGATTTCCGGACGTCCATAGAAAGATTATTGCTAATTGCCCAAAGTGAGAAGCAAAATGTTCGATAAAGACGCCCTTCAAGAATATCATCATGACTTTCAAATCATGTGCGGTAGCAATACCAAACCAAATACAACGAGTAGTGGGGTCCTGAGCTAAGCCTTGGCTAAACTCGAAATCTTAATTCCATAATGCCTTTCAAATCCTCCTAGCCACTATCCCATCGCAATAATTCTCGCTAAGAAGAATGCCCATGTCATGGCAATTCCACCCGAGAAGGTAATGGGTTACTCCTACAAGGCCCTTGTATAATGCTCAAGGCTCTAGGCTGAGTAGCAGGAGCAACTTTTAATTTGTTATGAGCCCAAACGATAGATTCAATGAGTTCTTGCCAATAACCACGGCCGCTGAATAAAAACATTAAACTGGAGGCCCGCATAAAATGAGCACCTAAGAAAAAAAGACCATATGCGATAATGAAGAACCATAAGATGAATGACTTGCGATGCTGTGCCCACAAGAAATCTCGAAGCCACCCATTAATCGTAATGGAACTCGTGCAAAGTTTCCCCTGTAATATGAGTTACCACCCTTGATCACTTATAGTACCCCAAACATCCATCGCATTTTCCAACTAAAATAGAAAATGACTACCAAATTGCATTGTACATCCGAATAAACCTAAGAAAACATGATCCCAAAGGATACTTGACATGTTCCTCGCCGTGCCCATCGCAAAGAAAGTGAAAACCTAGATTTGCTTTATCGGGTATCAAACGGGAACTCCGAGCAAATAAAACACCTTTCAAAAGTATTAATACAGTCACATGTATGGTAAATGCATGAATGTGATGGACTAAAAAATCTGCGGTTCCTAATGGAATAGGTAACAAAGCCACTTTGCCACCTACTGCTACTAACTCGCCGCCTCCCCACGTTAAGTTAGTACTTGTTGTTGCACCAGAGTGTTACGCCAGCGCATAGCATGGATATTTTGTACCCATTGAGCAAAGATAGGTTGTAATTGTATGGCAAGATCCAAAACATATCTTGTGGACGGCCTAAAGCACTCATGGTATCATTATGAATGTACAAGCCAAAACTGTGAAAACCTAGAAATATACATACCCAGTTAAGGTGGGATATGATTGCATCGCGGTGTCTAAGGACGCGATCTAATAGATCGTTGTATCGAGTAGTTGGATCATAGTCTCTTACCATAAAAATTGCTGCATGTGCAGCAGCACCGACTATTAGAAATCCGCCAATCCACATGTGGTGTGTGAACAAGGAAAGTTGTGTACCATAGTCAGTAGCTAGGTATGGATAGGGAGGCATAGAATACATATGATGAGCTACAACAATGGTTGTAGAGCCTAGCATAGCTAGGTTAAGAG
Source organism: Aegilops speltoides (assembly GCA_021437245.1). Classification (NCBI taxonomy): domain Eukaryota; kingdom Viridiplantae; phylum Streptophyta; class Magnoliopsida; order Poales; family Poaceae; genus Aegilops; species Aegilops speltoides. The sequence continues at coordinate 431,310,773 of CM038147.1, read as the reverse complement.
ATAATTGAGCATGCCATGACGTTGTTAAGATTTCATAAAGACCCTTATGGCCTTGTCCTGTAAATGGGCCCTTGTGAGCCTCCAAAATATCTTTAAGTCCATGGCCAATACCCCAATTGGTCCTATACATATGACTGCGATTAGGAAAAGAATAGCAATAGCTAAATGATGGTGCGCAATATCGGTCACCAGAGACCACCGTTCTCGGATCTAGTCCTCCGTGAAAAGTCGAAATTCTGCGATTTGGACCAATTTAAAGTGAAAAAGGGGTTGCTCCTTCGGCAAAACTAGGATAAGGTTGAGCCAAAAGGTCCCGATTCAAGATAAATTCATGAGGAAGTGGTATCTCTTTAGGATCCACCCCAGCGTCAAGAAATTGGTTAATTGGTAAAGATACATGAATTTGGTGCCCGCCAAGAAAGAGACCCAAGTCCTAATAATCCCGCTAAGTGGTGATTCAACATGGATTCTACATCTTGGAACCAGCCAATTTGGGAGCGGCTTTGTGATAATGGAACCAACCAGCAAAAAGCATTAACGCTGCAAAAATCAATGCACCAATTGCAGACAATAGAGTTGTAATTCACTAGTTATTCCAGATGCTCGCCAAAGCTGAAAAAACCAGAGGTTATTTGGATTCCTCGAAACCCCGCCTACATCACCATTCAATATTTCTTGCCCTACTATAGGCCAAACTACCCGAGCACTTTGGGTCCAATGTGAGTAGGATCACTTAGCCATGCTTCATAATTGGAAAACGGGCGCCATGAAAGTACATGCCACTCAACCAAAGAAAGATAATGGAAAGTCGCTCAAATGAGCACTAAAGACTTTTCGAGAAATCTCCTCCAAATCACCAAGATGACTATCGAAATCGTGAGCATCAAGATGTAGGTTCCAGATCCAAGTGGTAGTATCAGGCCCTTAGTTAGTGTTCTTGAGAAATGGCCGGTCTGGCCCATTACGCGGTAGGGATTGCAATTTTTCTCGCATTTTCGTTTTTCACTCAAACTCAAGGGAGAAACTTTGCTTCTTATCTTTTTTAAAGATTGACTAATCAAATGATATTTCTGTTCTAATTTCTACGGCTTCTTCTCCTCTGAATCAAACTTTTTTGCCATAATGTGTCGTTGCTATTATTACCAAGTATACGGTTCTAATCCTAGATGGAAAAATAAATAGAAAAAGAAATCTAAAAGGCAGATCCTCCTCTCTATCAAGAGTAATGAACTAGGTGCTGATACAAGACAAAAAAACAAACTAAATTAACCAAACTTGCCTCGATGTTGAGGCAATCAAGAAAGCTGCATAAGTGAATATATAACCCACGGAAAAGTGAGCTAATCCAACCAATCTTGCTTGCACAATGGAAAGAGCCACGGGCTTATCTCTCCAAATAATTAAATTAGCTAAAGGTGTGCGTTCATGAGCCCATGCTAAAGTCTCAATTAATTCCTGCCAATACCCCGCCAGAAATTAAGAACATAAATCCAAGAGCCCAAACAAGATGTCCAAATAAGAACATCCACGCCCATACCGATAAACTATTCATCCCAAAAGGATTATATCCATTGATAAGTTGTGAAGAGTTTTACCATAGGTAATCTCTTAACCATCCCATCAAATAAGTGGAGGATTCATTAAATTGTGAAACGTTGCTCGCATAATGTGATATGTTTCCAATGCCAATAAAAAGTAACCCACCCAATGGTATTTAACATCCGAAAACTGCCAAATAAAATGCGTCCCAAGCGAAATATCACAAGTACCGCCGCATACAGGCCGTCACAAGGAAAAGTATATCCAAAATCCTTTTTATCCGGCATTAATTTGGAACCGCGTGCATCTAAAGCGCCTTTACTAAAATCAATGTAGTTGTATGCAAACCTAGAGCAATAGCATGATGAACCAAGAAATCCCTAGGTCCTATTGTTAAGAAAAGCAAATTACTATTCTCATTAACAGATTCAACCATCCGGCAACCATAGGCTTCACCCGCATTGAAAGCGGGCCATTCGTTGAAGATAAGAGTATATCGAACCCATATGTCGCCTTGCCATGAGCAGATTGTATCCATTGGGCAAATATAGGTTCGATCAAGATTTGCTTTTCGGAGTACCAAAAGCAAGCATGGCGTCGTTATGAACATAAAGGCCCAAGGTATGGAATCCTAGAAAGAGGCTAGCCCAACTTAAATGAGATATGATAGCTTCTTTATGGTCTAACATTCTTGCCAATACATTATCCTCATTCATTCGGATTGTAATCCCTAATGAAAAAATAGCTCCATGAGCAAAAGCCCTGTCATGATGAACCTGCAATATATTGGTGATGAGTATATAAAGCAGCTTGAGTAGTAAAGTCTTGTGCTATGAATGCATTATGAGGTAAAGAGTTCATATGTTGAGCTACTAAGGAAGTAATAACCCCTAAAGTAGCTAGAGCAAGACCTAACGAAAATGAATCGAATTGTTGATTGTGTCATAAAGGCCCTTATGCCCACGCCCTAATCGACCCCGAGGAGTATGCGCTTCTAAAAGATCTTTAATATCGTGCCCAATTCGAAGTTAGTTCGATACATGTGACCGCAATGAGAAAAATAAATGCAATAGCTAAATGATGGTGAGCCATATCGGTCACCACAAACTTTGTGTTTGTGGATGGAATCCCCAAGAAGAGTTAGAATGGCGGTTCCGCTCCTTGAGCGGTACCAAATAAATGATTACTCGAATCGGGGTTTTGGGCATAAAGATTCCATTGACCCGTCAAAGGGTCCCAACCCACGGGATAGGGTAATACATCTAAGAAATTATTCCATCGAACGTACTCCCCACGGATGCGGAATAGCAACATGAACTAAATGTCTGTCCAAGCCAAAGAACTTACCCGAAAAGTCCCGACAAATGATGATTGAGACGAGATTCGCGTTTTGAACCACGAAAGGCTTGGTTTCCATTTGGGTTGTAGATGTAACCAACCCGCTATTAAGGACAGCGAGAAAGAAATAATAGAAAAGAGCTCCAAGATAAAGATCCTCATTGGTGCGTAATCCTATTGTATACCACCACCGATAAACTCTGAATAAGCAATATTCATGGACCAGCAGCACCTCCTCGAGTAAAGGCTTCCACAGGGGTTGACCAAAATGAGGATCCCAAATCGCATGAGCAATAGGTCTTACGTGTAAAGGATCCTGTATCCATGATTCAAAATTTCCTTGCCAAGCTACATGAAAGATTTCCGGACGTCCATAGAAAGATTATTGCTAATTGCCCAAAGTGAGAAGCAAAATGTTACGATAAAGACGTCCTTCAAGAATATCATCATGACTTTCAAATCATGTGCGGTAGCAATACCAAACCAAATACAACGAGTAGTGGGGTCTGAGCTAAGCCTTGGCTAAACACGGGAAATCTTAATTCCATAATGCCTTTCAAATCCTCCTAGCCACTATCCTCTCGCAATAATTCTCGCTAAGAAGAATGCCCATGTCATGGCAATTCCACCCGAAGGTAATGGGTTACTCCTACAGTAGCGTCCTTGTATAATGCTCAAGGCTCTAGGCTGAGTAGCAGGAGCAACTTTTAATTTGTTATGAGCCCAAACGATAGATTCAATGAGTTCTTGCCAATAACCACGGCATGAATAAAAACATTAAACCGGAGGCCCGCATAAAATGAGCACCTAAGAAAAAAAGACCATATGCGATAATGAAGAACCATAAGATGAATGACTTGCGATGCTCGTGCCCACAAGAAATCTCGAAGCCACCCATTAATCGTAATGGAACTCGTGCAAAGTTTCCCCACAATATGAGTTACCACCCTTGATCACTTATAGTACCCCAAACATCCAATCGCATTTTCCAACTAAAATAGAAAATGACTACGAAATTGCATTGTACATCCAGAATAAACCTAAGAAAACATGATCCCAAAGCGGATACTTGACATGTTCCCCCTCGGCCGTGCCCATCGCAAAGAAAGTGAAAACCTAGATTTGCTTTATCGGTATCAAACGGGAACTCCGAGCAAATAAAACACCTTTCAAAAGTATTAATACAGTCACATGTATGGTAAATGCATGAATGTGATGGACTAAAAAATCTGCGGTTCCTAATGGAATAGGTAACAAAGCCACTTTGCCACCCATCGCTACTAACTCGCCGCCTCCCCACGTTAAGCTAGTACTTGTTGTTGCACCAGAGTGTTACGCCAAAGCGATAGCATGGATATTTTGTACCCATTGAGCAAAGATAGGTTGTAATTGTATGGCAAGATCCAAAACATATCTTGTGGACGGCCTAAAGCACTCATGGTATCATTATGAATGTACAAGCCAAAACTGTGAAAACCTAGAAATATACATACCCGCTTAAGGTGGGATATGATTGCATCGCGGTGTCTAAGGACGCGATCTAATAGATCGTTGTATCGAGTAGTTGGATCATAGTCTCTTACCATAAAATTGCTGCATGTGCAGAGCACCACTATTAGAAATCCGCCAATCCACATGTGGTGTGTGAACAAGGAAAGTTGTGTACCATAGTCGGTAGCTAGGTATGGATAGGGAGGCATAGAATACATATGATGAGCTACAACAATGGTTGTAGAGCCTAGCATAGCTAGGTTAAGAGATAATTGAGCATGCCATGACGTTGTTAAGATTTCATAAAGACCCTTATGGCCTTGTCACGTAAATGGGCCCTTGTGAGCCTCCAAAATATCTTTAAGTCCATGGCCAATACCCCAATTGGTCCTATACATATGACTGCGATTAGGAAAAGAATAGCAATAGCTAAATGATGGTGCGCAATATCGGTCACCAGAGACCACCGATTCTCGGATCTAGTCCTCCGTGAAAAGTCGAAATTCTGCGTATTTGGACCAATTTAAAGTGAAAAAGGGGTTGCTCCTTCCGCAAAACTAGGATAAGGTTGAGCCAAAAGGTCCCGATTCAAGATAAATTCATGAGGAAGTGGTATCTCTTTAGGATCCACCCCAGCGTCAAGAAATTGGTTAATTGGTAAAGATACATGAATTTGGTGCCCTTAAAGAAAGAGACCCAAGTCCTAATAATCCCGCTAAGTGGTGATTCAACATGGATTCTACATCTTGGAACCAGGCCAATTTGGGAGCGGCTTTGTGATAATGGAACCAACCAGCAAAAAGCATTAACGCTGCAAAAATCAATGCACCAATTGCAGACAATAGAGTTGTAATTCACTAGTTATTCCAGATGCTCGCCAAAGCTGAAAAAACCAGAGGTTATTTGGATTCCTCGAAACCCCGCCTACATCACCATTCAATATTTCTTGCCCTACTATAGGCCAAACTACCGAGCACTTTGGGTCCAATGTGAGTAGGATCACTTAGCCATGCTTCATAATTGGAAAAACGGCGCCATGAAAGTACATGCCACTCAACCAAAGAAAGATAATGGAAAGTTGCCGAAATGAGCACTAAAGACTTTTCGAGAAATCTCCTCCAAATCACCAAGATGACTATCGAAATCGTGAGCATCAAAGATGTAGGTTCCAGATCCAAGTGGTAGTATCAGGGCCCTTAGCTAGTGTTCTTGAGAAATGGCGGGTCTGGCCCATTCCTCAAAAGATGTTTTTACAGATCCCTATCCACAACAATTTTACTTCTAGTTCCGTGAGCGAATAATCATTAAGTTCTCCTCTTCCGGACAAGACATACAAAGAGACCCGCCAACTGTCTTTTAGTGAATCTTTGAAAGATATATATATATATTTTGAAAGATAGATTTTGAAAGATAGATATTGTGATTAGTTCTTTTCTTTACTATCTAACATCCTTCCATTTTTTAGTTATTCAAAGGAGCAATTATATGTTGAAGTCAATCCGAGGCAAGTGTTCGGTCTATTATGACATAAAGATTAGGTGCCTAACGGACATTGTTTATCTTGAAAACAAATATTTCTCGACGTAAGAAAAAATCTTTTTATTTTTAATTTAAGAAACTAGTGTATTTTTCTAGTGTATTTTTTGAAGGCATAAGCTCCTATCTATATCTACTTTCCTTGAGCATAATATAGGGTTTTTTATTTGATTCTAAATTCCAAGATAACTCATTAGAATTATTAATAAGATGGTCCTAATATATTAGCAATATTTAGATTGCCCCCTCTTTTTATTCACTCTATTACTTCTATTCTAGACCCTATCCCTATGGTTTATTCTTATGAAATATCATATAAAATAGAAGGTATAAGAAATGGATATAATGAAATTCTTGATTCGATCTTACGACCTAATTTATTTGATTAATGGATCAACAACCAAACCACCCATTTTATGAAAAAGAAGGAGCATGGTCTTATTCAAATTCAAAGCGCTTCGTAATCTTCAACCAGTTCTGTGCTTCAATATAATTTCCGGAGTAAGCGCTTATAGCTTGTTTCCAATATTCAGCAGCTTGATCAAACCAAGCTTCCGCAATTTCGAATCACCACAGAGAATGGCCTGTTCTCCTCGGTCGAAATAGGAAGTTCTTCCCTTAGAACCGTGCTTGAGAGTTTCCTACCTCATACGGCTCGAGAAATTGCTATCTGAATTTCCCTATCTTAACTGAATTCGATTTATCAAAAATCGATCCAATTTATTCTTGGGTCTAAGCGTAAGAAATTAATTACCTAAGTTTCAAACCCTAATTTTTATCAATAATCAGTTTGATCTTTTTCCCACCTTCGTAAGAATGAAGCATAGATAGATATAGAGCCTTCGTTCAAATTTTCTCGAAAGGTAACTATCCGGTTTCATATATGAAATCTCTATAGAATCCTTGAAAAGACTTTTTCCATACCATAAGAAAGAAAAAGAACTTACTATCTTTGGGATCCGATACTACACCGCTGCTTAATCCCTTAGTGGATCGGCTCTATTACATAAGCGGATTCCTAAATTTTGCCCCATATCATGGGATAAGTAAGCAGTTTTTTTAGTTGTATCGACCCGATCGCTCACTAATTGATCTTTACGGTGCTTTCTCTATCAATTTGAGAAACTTTATCCATAGAGTAGTAGTATAGGCCATACTTTCTTCGTTTTTTGATTCTCGTGAAGTGTCCTTCCTTCCTACAGGTGATAGGGAAAAATCGTTGTTTTTACGATCCCTATGTAGAAAGCCCTTTTTTCTAGTATTTACTAGAAAATTTGATCCTCTTTTTTTCTACAAGGAGATAGTCGCATGCGTAATGACAGATCACGCCATATTATTAAAAGCTTGCGGTAAGAAGGGTTTCGTTCTAGTGCCCGGAAATAATATTCCAAAGCCTTTGTATGCTCTCCATTGCTTGTGTGTATAAGGCCTATGTCATAGAGTATATAACTTCGATCATAGGGATCGATTTCTAGTCGCGTAGCTTCATAATAATTTTGCAAAGCTTCCGATAATTTCCTTCGGATTGAGCCAACATCCGTTACGGCTCGCTCATTCTATTCAAAAATCTCCGCTCCAAAACCGTACATGAGGTTTTCATCTCATACGGCTCCTCCCTTCGTATATAATAGTACTAAGCGAAATAATCTATAGAATCAAAATAGAATTAGTCCCGTCTCATTATGAACCGAAAGGGCTGGTATTTTTCAAGAAATCTCTAGCCAACCTTCCCACAAGAGGTTTTTCTTAACACCAATGAATTCTATTAATGCTAGAGGAAAACGATAGCTCAATAATTTCTTTGTTCTCAACGCCTCCTATTTAGAGGAATTAGCTACTTCAATGATCTTTGATGGTTATAGGGTATCCAAAGTACAAACCTGATGGTTGTTTGTTATCCCAACCATTCTTCCCAGCCCGATACCGATCAAGAAAGGGTAATTTCTAACAAAGTTTTTCTCTTGTTGATTCCTATTTCTAGGTGTAGTGCTTTTCTCCCCTATGCTGCCTACGGATACTAATAGAGTAGGATTGGCCTGTAATCCATACCATACCATATCCTGTAGGTGTAACCTTTCGCTCAATACTCAAATCTACAATTGAAGTATCTGAAGCCGCATCAATCGAGGATACACGACGGAAGGAATTGTTAGTTCGCCTCACCTTCCCGAAGCGTGGGTTTGTTTGCTTTACAAATTTGGTTCTCTCTATGCCAACCCCTTCTCTTTTTCGTAAGACTGAGGTATAGGTAGGGCTAAAAAAAGCAAAAAAAAGAGTCAAATCGCACCATCTCTATAATAAGTAAATGCCTTTTTTTCTCCTGAGGTTGTCGGAATTATTCGCAATAAAATATTGGCTACAATTGAGGAGGTCTTATCAATGAAATTTCCATTTACACGGGATCTAGGCATAATTCCCAACCCATTCTATATAGAATTGTTTTCATTCCTTCACAAAATAACATAAAAATAAACACATTCGATTCTTATAATTATAAATAGATTGATCCATATGCTCTACTCTAAATCCATATGCTTTAAATGGATAAGAGAGATATGGATTTTCCGCTCAGCTCAAATTGTATCCTTTTCATACCTTGGACACGAAGAGATATGAAATATTTGACTAAGACCGGATTTCATTCCACTTTCCTATTTCTGAACAACAACTTATGTTATCAACTATTTCGTGTTTTCAAAGTTATTTTATTAATTGTCTCATACACTATTTTTGATTTCGATAGTATGGTGTAGCGTATCTTATGCAAACGAATTCTAAGGTTTCTTTATTTTATTTTATTATGCAATAAGAAGAATTCTTCCATTTTCTTTTTCTTTAGTTATGGAAAACCCAAATTAAAACTTTTATTTTATAGCGGCGCAATTTCTAGTAAAAATCCTGTATCCTTCCACTTAGATCAAAAGGAATTTTTCCAATAGAACTATGGAACCCCGAGTGGTTGCGGTTGTACCTGCATCGCAGGAATAAGAAAACTCGCTATTCACTCAGTTTATTTTCCATAATAAGTTATGTAGGAGAGATGGCCGAGCGGTTCAAGGCGTAGCATTGAACTGCTATGTAGACTTTTGTTTGCCGAGGGTTCAATCCTCTCTTTCCGCTTTTATTAATTCATCAACGTTAAGGATCACAATGTATCAAATCAAATAACAATTTTTCCAGCAATAATATAATATCTTATATTATCTTATTTTGATTTAATAGAAATTAGAAATTCTCTATAGCAAATTACTGTGGTATGTAAAATACACATAGAGGAAAAAAAAGGATCCTAATCCTAGGGTTAATCAATTTTAGCTAGTTAATGGGAAAATACGAATTAATGGTAATGGTCTTAGGGCGATTTAGTTCGGGGAAAGGGGAAGGGGAAGAAAATTCTATGAACCTTTCCTTTTTTCGTTAAGTTCAAGTCTGACGAGAGTAATATTCTACAACTAACAACTCATTTATTTTGAGACCGACCCACTTCCTATCTAGGATTTTATTTACTAGTCCTTTATATTCCAACGTGTCAATCGCCAAATGCTTTGGCAATTTCCCGGTTCGATGAAGCAATATAATTTTGAACCGCACCTTTTGATCTTTGGTTATCTTCGTAGTAATAATATCTCCGGGTTTGCAACGAAAACTTGGTATATTGACTATACGACCATTAATTAAAATATGTCTATGGTTGACTAATTGGCGGGCCCCGGGAATGGTTGAAGCCATACCCAATCGAAAAAGGATATTATCCAAACGCATTTCAAGTAATTGTAGTAAAACCTGGCCTGTTGACCTTTTTGCTTTTCCAGCGATATGTACATATCTAAGTAATTGTCGTTCTGTCAGACCATAATGAAAACGCAATTTCTGTTTTTCTTGAAGACGAATCGATATTGCTCCTTTTTCCCGAATTGATTTTTTTAAGATTACTTCGGATTTAGGTGTTTTTCTAGCGAGTCTGGTAAAGCTCCCGACGGCGTATTTTTTTTAAACGAGGTCCTTGATAACGGGACATGAAGACTCCTTTTTATTTTATTGAAATTTCATTTACACAATTAATTTCATTGTATTTACATTACAGAATACATCGAAATTAAAACTGAATTAAACTACAGGATAAACAGAGTAAAATCAACTAAAGTACCCCAAAAAATGGAATTTCATCAAAATCTTTATTTTTTTTATATATATTATTTATTTTATTGTTTTGTATCTAGCAAAATTGTAAGGTAAAAACATAAAAGATCCTGGATTCTCCATTTAATTAGAAAAAGAGATTCTTGTTCAGTAGAACAACGATAGAGAAAAAAAGCCGACTATCGGTTTGAACCGATGACCCTCGCATTACAAATGCGATGCTCTAACCTCTGAGCTAAGTGGGCTTACATAACGGAAATAGTGTAACAAATAGAAATAGGTATAGTATAGGAAATCCGTAAAATCTCAGATATTAGTTATTAATCTTAGCTATTAACTAGTTCTAAATTTGAAGTTATACTTATAAAAATAAAAAAATACTAAAACTTCTTAAAGATAAAGTTAGCTTGATATGCTTAACTATAGGATATTAAAAAATAAAATTATAGAATTTATTGGTATTTTCATTCGATCATTATAGACTTTATTATTTGTTAATAATTTGAGGATTAATATTTCACTAAGGGGAACATAGAGTCGAGTAAATAAAATTGCTAATTCGATTAGAAAAAAGAATAAATATCAAGCGTTATAGTATAATTTTGAATACTATAAAAAGTAAGACGGAGGTGGGGAGATAAAACTTTTGGATATATTGATTCGGATTGAATTGCAAATACATCAAGGATAGAATCAATTCAATTCAATTGCAATAAGCAAGCGAGGTCTCTCAAATAGAGTCGAATCGAACTGCTAGACTACGTTGAGTGATGAACTCAATGATTCAAAAAAAACTAAGAGATGGATGAAATTACACAAGGAATCCTGGTCTCAAAGAAGAGGGAAATGGGGATATGGTGAAATCGGTAGACGCTACGGACTTGATTGTATTGAGCCTTGGTATGGAAACCTGCTAAGTGGTAACTTCCAAATTCAGAGAAACCCTGGAATTAAAAAAGGGCAATCCTGAGCTGCATATCAGCCTATGTTATTTGATGAATTTTGTAATGTACTACTTCGAGGATATCTGATCTCAAGTTAAAGTAGTTGCAATAATGGTTAGTAGAGTTTGTACATCGAAGGTCACCTCACAATGGCAAAATGACGCCCTGATGTTTTTTGAACAAGTTCGGTTGTGTCATTAGAGCGTGGCTCAATCCTATGTTAGTAGAGTGTTGAGAGAGACTTTATTGACACGAGTCAGTACGAGACTCTTCGAGGCTGCCAATCCAAGTCATTCAAGACTCCTTGGACTCAGACCCTAAGTTCTTTAAGTGAATCTTGGAGCTCTAGTGCCTTTCCCCTGTAGTTTTGATTCAATGAAGTGAGAGTGAATAGGATATAGGGTCGCTGAATTAGTCTTTTGTCCACTAGTCCATGGTGAGCTAGTGCATTTTTTTGAGGGGTAGAGGGGGTGGTGCATGGTCCATGGTGAACTAGTACACGTACTCCTTCACCCAATAGGCTTATTTGTCTTGGGCCCTCTTCTTTTGAGTTTCTCTTATATATTTCTTGCGAGGAGTTCTTTTTTACGTTGACCATGACTATTTGCTTGAACTTTTATTAACTTGATTTGACTCCAATAATTTCCCGTACATTCAAACATAGTAATAAAAATCATCGAGAGATTGAGTATAGCAAATGGTCTGACTTTTTCTCAAGGGCTACCATTGTTTTCTTCTCATGTCACTTCTATTGGAAAGGCATTTTCTTTCCCCTCCATACCAGCAAAACAATATGACGTGGCAGAACGGTACTTACATCACATCTTTTATATAAGATGCCTGACGGCTGGCGCACAGTTTGTCCGTTACGATTTTTTTCTTTCGAATTAGCTAGTTTGTGCGTTAAGCTGCTAGCTCCCTAAGCAAGCTCAATCATAGTGGAAGGTGCTACTTGCTTTGTTTTTCTTTTTGAGGAACCGGTAGAAGCACTGCCTTTTCATATAGAAGAAAGAGGTGAAAAACCCAGTATCTACATTTTTTTTTAGAAAAGGAGGATGACCCCCGGCCTCTGCATCTGGGAGATGCATACAGCCACTTTATTGATTATTCTCAAGGACCTTACAAAGTATTACAACAATGTGCCTGAATCCACCATCTTGGCAACATATGCCGCTACTCCTATCCAAAATGATGAAGGGTGCTAGTTGGGCCACTACCGGACCACTCACCTAAGCCTAACATCAAAAGCCGGAAGTCAAAACACATTCGAAGCCCCACCGAGCCACATACCGGTGCAGGGCACAATCCGTCGACGCACTCGTGTGTCGCGCGCCATCTTCCACAGTCCATCTTGAGATCAAATTGAGGCTTCTACCATGTCCGCCACTCACCTATCGACGCCACCACGACACCGCAACCGTCCTCTCGCGCGAGTCCATCGCCACACATCGACGCCGAATCTCCATCGCGCCACGCCGCCGAGATACGCCGCCATCCATGAGTAGGATGAAGCACCGCCCTCCGAGACCGGAGGGCTGTCAAGACCAATCCGCCGCCAAGCAACCAAAGCATCACATCCACCCCAAGCTCACCAAGAACGACACCCCAAGAAGGTGACGACGCCGAGCGCCATTGTCGCTCAATCCGCAGGATTTGGGCTTCGCCCGACATACGAAGCTGGGCGCAAGGAAGAGGGAAGGAGGCAACCGGACGACGCCTACAACAAGGGTACGGTGCCCTCGGGCGTCGCCGCCGTCGCGACCAAAGACTGCTGGCCTCGGATTTCTCGGAGCCACCTCCCACCTCCGGCGCCAAACAGTACAACTCCGACGACAAAGGCCGCCCAAAGCAGACCATCGGAGGCAGCCCTGGTTGAAGTAGATGGAGGCCTTCAGATCTGGATCGGGCGCCGCCGAGCGCCACCACAACCGCCACTGCCGCCGCCGCGCCGCGCCGAGGAAGAACGGCCAAGACCAACGAGCACCGATCAAGCCAATGGAATCTCGCGGAAGGGCCGCCCCAGATCCAAAGAGCCACGCCACCCATCTCCGAAGAGACGAGCAGCTCATGGCGAAGCCGCCGCTCCACCACCATGACGAGCACCACTCGAGGCCCCATCCAGACCAACACCTCCAAGCACCCCAACACCATGATCTCAGATCGGCGCCGCCGCCGAGGACGAGGTGGGTGAGCGGGAGGGGCCAACGCGATTGACGGAGGAGGAGGTGGAAGGTCCCGCCGCCGCCGCAGGCGGCCGGAGGCCGCCGGCGACGGCGGCGAGGGAGGCGACGAGGTGGCGGCGCTGGGAAAAACCTAATCGCCCGAGTCGCTCGCGAGGAGACGACGGGGTACTGGGCGGCTGCTGGGGGTACCCAGTATGTACATAGACGCACACGTTTTGTTTTGAAGGGAGCATGACCGACCCTGGGAATTTGACCGATATAGGCTTAGTCAACACCAAAGACCCTCTCTCTTTGCTTGATATTGTCAAAGGCTAGGGTGGCCACCTCATAGTGCATCATGCGGGAACCCATGAAAATGGTACTTGCTTTGTACGAGTAGAAAAATTACTTGTTTTACCAGTGGTACTACTACCTCTGCTTCTAAATATAAGATACTTGAACTGCCAAGACGTCTTATATTTACGCACAGGGCGTAGTTAATTATGCGCACCCACTATGCATGTGATGGAAGCTCCTCGTCTGCACTTTGGTTAAGTAGGGCGCAAACTAGCAGATTAATTAGCCAGTTCAGCGAGACCTGCACGTGCTCTGTCACCCATGACATGAAAATGGACGTGACATGGCAATAAGAGTACGCTTTGCGTGAACATGTTAATCGATCTGCCGACACGATCGAGATCGATCTATCATCTGGCCTAACTAATCTCAACAAATGCCTGGTGCGTCGATGGAACCATATAATCCAAGGAAAACGACTATTCCCGGATGATTGGGTGGACAGGATCATATATGCGCACCACGATGGGCGCCACATGATTAGCTGACAGAGTAATCAAGCCCTTGAAAAGTTGTACTAACACTGCTAGGCAAATTTGACAAATTTGACCTGTGAACGAAATCAAATCACAGAATGAACTGCTCGTAAAACTATTTCACGCAGCTGACCTTTTTGTGTGACGCCCGACACGAAGGCGTCACACTACACTGTCTGGCGTCTCACGAGATAGGCGCTACGCCGCCACGTTGCACCCAGCATCGCCTAAAATTGCTAAGTCATTGTGCAGAGCCTAAGAGCTAGGCGCTGCACTGTATAGTGTGGCGCCTAGCTCTCAGGCGGCGCTGCACTAGCGGTTGCACTACAAAATAAAGCAACCACTAGCGCAACGCCTAGAAGCTAGGCGCTACACTGTATAGTGTGGCGCCTAGCTCTCAGGCGCTGCACACTGACTTAGTAATTTTCGGATCACACGGGTGCGACGCTGGCCAGGCGTGTAGCGCCTATCTGTGAGGTGTTGCACAGTGTAGTGTGGCGCCTTCGTGTCTGGCGTCACACAAATAGGTCAGCCGCGTGAAATAGTTTCACGAGCAGTTCATTCTGTGATTTGACTTCGTCCAGAGGTTAAATTTGTCAATTTTGCCATACTGCTATGCATGGATCGACACGTAAGGATCCTCCTCGATCATCACTTCATCAGGTGCTGTCCCTGCCGATTCTCAAATCGAACGGCCAGGCACTGACAGCCTGCATGCGCGCAGGTAAGATCGCACGCCGGCTCCTGCACGCACGGACGTACGCAAGCTATCTGCCAGTACTACTAGCCCAGTTATCTGCTCTGACGGACCAATGATCGAGAGTCTATAATACGCCTGCAGAGACGCACGTGGCGCGTGACATCCGGATCGTCGATCACGTCACGTCAAGGCATGCACACGTATCCTACCTACGTACGTAGTACTTCAAAATGGCTGCATACACGCAGGTGGTATTGGCGAGACCAACCGTGTGTTATCCTTTTGGATCACGCGGCGCACGTACGTACACGCGTATACGTGGAGCCACGGCATGCCTACGTGCGTGCATGCATGGTTTTATGTAGTGTGGGTGCACTGCAGGCTGATCTTGCTGGCGAGCTTTCGAGTTGATCATGAAATATATGCCTCGACCCAGTGGCGGAGCTGGTATCAAGCCGCGACCCAGGCAAGCCCCAGGCCAATCACTTGGTACAATACTAAACAGTGTAAAATCCGCAACAGTCGACGAAGGAGCCAAGCTTCACGACCAGGCCGCCGCCCGGGCAGCCTGGGGCTTGTCTCCGCCACTGCCTCGACCACATGGAGGGGCATGTAAGAAACTCGAACAGTTCCCCAATAACCGGTTAAAGGAAGATAAATTCAGTTTTTCTCTTCTAACCAGCATCTAGCCGAACCCCCCAAAACCATAGGGCAGTAAAAAGTCGCTCGTGACTACTAAATATGCTTGACTTCGCGGTTGCGGAGTAAAATCCAACACGCCACCTCGCCTCTTCTCCCCCCCAGTTCCTGTAGCCCATTCCCCGCCGGCAAGGCCCCAACCTCACCTGCACCCACTCTGGCACAGGCTCACAGTCGATAATGGCCGGATCCCACCGCCACCGTTGCCCATAGCCCATCCTCAGCGTTGATCCACGCCACTGCTCGGCTTCCCTGACCTCCCACTGCTGCCGCCACATGGGCAATATCGGCGTGCAGCAGCACCGATGGGGAACTCGATGGCAGAGATTACCGACCACTACACCCATGAAAAGATATGGATCGGGTCCTTCCATTCCGTCAAGAAGACGGCGCGCGGGTACGACATCATGTCGGTCCAGCTGCATGGTGCCGACAGTCACCCCGACTTTACTCCTGAGAGGCTGTCATGGTTGGAGCCCGTCAACCAGTGGGTTGCCATCGCAACGTAGAGGAGAGAAGACCTGGAGGCCCGTGAGCGCCTCACGGTGGAGCAAGCCGACGAGGACTACATGTCGGAGCTCCGTCGCAACTACTCAGAGCGCGTCGAGGCGGAGCATCGACTCTATGGGTACTACGCGGCTGAGGCGACGCAGGTCATCAATCTTTCCAATGACTCCGATGGCGACGTCGGTGGCAATGGTGCGCGATAGGACCCTACCATCAGCGGGCTGACCTAATCAGATTGGAAGTGGCTCGAGAATGAGACGGATAACAAATAGCTTAGTACTCCCTCTATAAAGTAATATAAGAGTGTTTAGATCACTACAAGTAAGTTCTAGTCTAAATTTCAATTAAGTTATCTAAATATGTATGTAAAATATTCCGAATCTACACCGAATTTTGTTTTAGTAAGTTTTGTGTACTAGTTTGAACCAAATTTGTGTTTATGTGTCACTCATTTTTCTTACTCCGCTAAGTACCGGGGATCGGTTACAGACGGTCCTTTTTAGAGGAGCAAGTGTGGTTCTCTCAAGGATACTCGGCGGTATCCTCCACTAAATTTTAAGGGATCGGTCAGAGTTGCTCTAAATGTAGGCAAAGCTATGGCACAATCATCGTTTGCCGATGTTGCGGCGCACAGTTTGTGCTAATTTTTCTGTTGTAAGCCTGATAATTTAACGCGAATGTAGTGTCACTGTTTCTCTGACTGTCGGCCACGATTATGCATGGTACGTGATCGGCCTCTGGCCCTGTGCGAGGAAATGTTGCGTCAGAATTACATCAATGACAAATGCCGCAGCACGCGACAAATTCAGGGATGCTTCCGGAGGACACACGGACACGGTCGAAAGGGCAGAGAGATAGGCTAACGTTAACATCAGCCGGTCGATCTGTTTGGAACATGCCGTGCCAGTGCAATGATACAAGATCCACCTGCCAAATGCATGCAAAGCCGTACGTGGACCATGCATGCACAAATGCAGTAGCCCGGATAGCTTGGGCACCGACACTTATTAGCCTAGCCTAACGTACGCGCGATTTTCCTAATTATTGGCGCAGGGCCGTCATATGAATGCAAGCAACCAACGCCAGACACGCACCAACGTAATCATGCATGGCGCTGATGATAGAATCGTACTTAGCACACGCACGTACAGTACTGTCAAGTTACTATTATTGACAGCGAATAATTTGGACACATTTCATCTCTAGCCTGCCTAGCCAGCCAGTCATCCATGATCAGAAAAAGCTAGGATGCCATATCATTTCCAAATGACAAGTCTGCACCCTTTACTGGATGTACCGTTGTTTTTTAGCAATAGTACTTACGCTCTGATCAAAATCCTGCACGTACAATATTGTGACGGGTGTTTTCTCTAGTGTTGTCATCTAAGAGACTAAGACATTCGTTTGGGCGAGAGACGGGACCAGGAGAATCATCCGGTCGTCAGATTCACAAGAAACATTGGCCCGAACATATAGGCGAACATATAATCTAGAAAAAAAACATACAGGCAAAAGAAAGAGACCTTTTACAGTACATCTAACTATTTTGGTCCGTTCATTTTTGTGATCCAACGGTGGAGATAGGGCAATACTACATCCATAATATGGGTAGTATATTCAGGTGAAAAGGACACTTTGGGCATTATTATTCTATTATTATAGATTCCTGCAGCCAGTTTTCCCTTGGTTAGTCGACAGCTCTCGCCGGAGCTGACATTCAAGTTGCGCTCCATGGTCGCGGACCCGGTCAACTTGGAAACCGCGGCGCCGCCGGCCCTCGCTTGAACACCCTGCAGATGACCTACCCGTCCTCCCAAACCGATGACTAGTCGTCGGAACGGACACTGCGTTCTTTCAAGAAACGGGGATGGTGGGGTACGGGATGGAGATGAACCCGAGGCTCGGCAGGTGTACGGTCCGGGAATACGCTGCTCTCCTACGGCCGTCTTTGTCAAACCATGCCCACTAGGTACTGATTAGATCCGAATGACCGCACAACAAGACATCAGCGGCGTTGTGAGGACGATTGGTTAATGTCTCGTAGTGCATTTTTGCATGGCATGCTTCCGCGAAAAGTTTCTTCATTAATGGAGACGATGAGCGGGAGCAGCGGTCATGGTGTTGTCCTCTTCGTCGACCTTCGCCTCGGCGGCGGTGCAACAGAGGCGAGGGCGTCTTCTGCGCGCTGATAAATGCAGCGTGCAATTGAGGTAGGACGGCGATCGATTAATTTTGTTTTCCTACTCGATTGATCCTATCAACTGTCCACATGCATGTAATGGTGATCGATTAAGTAGGGAGGCAGGAACCGAGTCGATCGTGGCCTTGTAGAAACAAATCTACCGATGGGGAAATTACGAAGCTGTCCTCGACAAAATTATAAGCCGATATATATCAACCGTTGGATCTAACTTAATACTACACCTCCAGTTTGGTAGTATGATGCACCGTAAAAAATCCCAAAAGAAATACTATTAGCTACGACTGTGTGCATTTTAGTTATGCAGAGACTGGGTGTTACCCATCATGATTTCTATCCGCTTGATGCTGCATTTTGAGTTAACAAAAACGCTCTTTATCTATAAGTGATCTTTTGAGTTAACATAAGCATTGCATCTCCAAGACCAATTTTCATGATAGTAATAATGGTGACAGGTAGGATTATAAACTTAACCAGTGGTGTATTCACAAAAATAAAACCTTAACCTGTGGTGCTTGATAAAAAAGTACATGAGCTTACTGGAGTCTTAGAGTCTTCGTGGCTGACTATGAGCAAAGGAAAAACTTGCAAGATGAATTGAATAAAATTCTTAGGGAGGAAGAAATCAAGTGGTACCAAAGAGGGGATAGCAATAAAAAAAACTTACGATTAAGGCTAATGGGAGGAAGTGCAAGAGTAAAATCTTTAGATTTATACAGCATGAAGGGATCATTCAAGGGGATGACTCTTATTAATTAAGTTTGCAACCGTTTTTTCTATAAAGACTTTTTTTTTGCGGGACTATAAAGACTTGTTTGGGCATGTAGATCTACCTCCTTTGTTTTTGTCCACCCCCTTGCAGATGTTTTGTCAGAAGAGGACAAGACTAAACTAATACTCCGTCCGTTTTTATTTACTCTGTATATTAGAGTTGACTGAAGTCAAACTTTGTAAAGTTTGACCAAATTTATAGAAAAGAATACAAACATTTAGCATAACAAATCTATATGATGTGAAAGTACATTCAACAACGAATCTAATGGTATTGATTTGTTATTGTATATGTTAATATTTTTGTTTATATACTTTGTCAAAGTTTGTAAAGCTTGACTTTGACCAAAACTAATATGCGGAGTAAATAAAAACGAAGGAAGTAGATAAATTTACTGTTGATGGGGCATCGCTCACAAGCCTTCAATGATCTTATTAACACCTTGGCCTTACGTGAACTTCACCGAGTTGTGACTCAGTCACCAGGGACGGAGCCAGGATCAAGTGTTTACTTATTTGCGTTACTGTGACCTAGATCAAGTGTGGTCATTTGTTGGACTAGAATCGGTGCTGATTTTCACTAGCTTCTCGTTGATATTGCGTTAGAAACTTTCAATCGTACAGCCAAATTCAAGTTGTAAAACCAGTTCCGCAGTAGAATGGATGAATTTATTTTCCTATTCACGACTATATATACACAATTTACAATTCATTCAGTTAAAAGTATATAATCAGGGCATCAGGTCTAGCGATGATAAAACAAATCTATGCAGGTAAGCTAATTCCATCTAAGCGTAGAAACTTTGTAAAATGTATTCTAAAAAATGTTAACAGTATACAAATAAACATTGTACTCCCTCCGATCCCATTTAGTCCGCGCATAAGGTTTTCTCGTTTTTTCCGCAATGCTCTGCATGATCCACATCTGTAATTCCGTCCGAAATCAATTTCGAGTAGCACTCCTTGGTATGTGTGATGTGAGTTATACGCAGACTAAGGCTAGTTGTAATGGGAAGTAACGTATATTAGTATCATGCATATGATACTACATTCGTAATGCATAGTATCATATGTTAGTATCATATAGGACTATATTTATTATCATGCATGACATAAAGTAGCACATTATTTAATATATGATCATGATATGATACTCAAGTCTCTCTTTCTTCATTTAATTCTATACCACTTCATCAAGATTGCTTAGTTGGCATGCATGATACTACCTATGATACTCCCATTACGACCAGCCTAAAGAGAATCGGAGGGAGTATAATATATATCAGTGAAGTAGACTAACCGCAACAATATCCTCGCGTCGTTCCATCATCGCGGAGCGCAATGTCACATCGCCGGGGGCGATCAATTTTGGTTGCAACGTTGCCGATTCAGTGTCCGTTTTCTCCTCCCGAAACTACCCTAGGCTTGCAGCTCATCACTGCGTCTGGTCTGCCAGCAAGGCGGCACCGTCTCCGTGGATCGATCAGCGCCTGCCTGTCCGGCATCCTCTTCCCTTCGACCCTTCTCGATGGAGGCGCGCGCGATGGAGAGATTCGATCAGCAGCCATCGCTTGCAGGCTTCGGTTACGGTTACAAAAGCGGCTTGAAAACGAAGAGGTTAGCGTCTAGCGATATGCGCGTGTGGTCCAAGTCCAGGTCGTGGGTGCGTATGCTAAGCCTGCCACTTTTTCTTGAGACAATCTCGCAAAGCTTTATTAACCCGTCACAATGTTTACAGGGACGAAAGAAAGATCTCCAGGATGACCTAGCAAAACATGGCGGCCATCCCCGAGAGATAGAGTATGCTTCGTTAAATTGTGAGCCTCAAAATTTGAGCTTCTAAATTCGTGAACTATTGCCGGCTTTTTTTTATTTGAGGAGAAGCCTACAACTAAAAGCCTCTCTTGTCCTCCACGATGGCTTGTCATTTTTCTTTACCTCATTTTTTTGCTTCTAGCAAAGAGGTTGGGTTGTACATATGGGCTGAGACGCTGATGCTTCACGTTAATTGCGAAGTCGGAAGCGATAGGGGGGCAAAGAGATTAGGAGCTCTCGGTACGTACACCCACCGAATCAAAAAAATCAGCGATCAACTGAATGCCATCGAGGGACGACACGGTCGGTTTGGGGGATTTCCTAGGGCCTTACTAATGACATATTCTTATATTGTCACTGATCACACTCCAAGGAGCAAATGGATGAGGCCATTTTCTCTTCTAAATTTGCTTCGGCCCTGGCCGAATGGCTTCACCATTCCTTTCTTCAAGAAACTTTCGGGAATACATAAGCCCTTAGTCTAAAGATTTTGCATGAGCACTGTTAACATCTCTCGCCTTAACTACAAGATTCTTAAACTAATTCTCAAAGTAAAAAAAAGGCAGATAAGATCCGTCTATTTAGAACTATTGCCCTTATCAACAATACTGCTAATTTCTCTTCCAAGGCCTTTGCTGCTAGACTATCTCCTGTTAATCATAAGGCGATAATTGTTGGGATTCGTTGCATGAAAAACAAAAATATTTTCTACGAGAGAAAAATTCACCCATGATCTAATCTACTATGTGATCGCAACGAGTTGGAGAGTGTATACATACCCTTGTAGACTGAGAGTGGAAATGTTCTAACGAATGTGGTTGGCGTAGTCGTACTTTCTCCACTATCCAATCCGATCAAGCACCACACGAACGACACCTCCGAGATATGCACACGTACGGCTCGGTGACGTGTCCTTCTTCTTGATCTAGAAATCGAGAGGGACAGATATATGAGATCTAGGCCAGCAGCAGGACGACGTGGTGGTGAAGTTATGGTGGAACTCTTGCGGAGCTTCACTAAGAACTACGCGGATGAGGGACGTATGGAACGAGAGGGAGGCGGCCAAAAAACGGGGAGTGGTGCTGCGTCCAGCCCCTCCCTCCTCTATTTATAGGAATGGGGAGGAGGCTTGTCCCCTCCTCCAAGACTCTTAGGGATATGCACCAAAGGGGAGAAGGAAACATCCTCCTTGCTTCCGCACAGATCGTGATCCCTCCTTTTTAGGGATCTTGATCTTATCCCTTTGGGATTTGATCCTACTCATTTTAGGAGGGGATTTTGGTGCGTTTGGACTAGAGATGTGGCACCTTGGCCCACCACCCACATCCATGTGGGCCCTTCCTTGCAGGTGGGCACCACTCTGGAACCTTCTAGAACCTTCCCGACACAATACCAAAAAATGTCGAACTTTTCCGGTAACCCAAAAAATACTTTCCATATATATTTTCTTTGTCTACGGACCATTCCAAAGCTCATTGTGATGTCTCGGATTCCATCCGAGATTCAGAACTATCTTTGGTCACACCATTATGAATATCCCATTACTACCTTAGGATTACTGAACATTAAGTGTATGACCCTAGGGGTTTGAGAACACGCGGACATGATCGAGACACCTCTTCGATAATTAATCAATAGCGGGACCTGGATGCCCATAATGACTCCCACATCTTCAATGAAGATCTCTATCGGTTTAAACCACAATGTCAAGGATTCAGATAATCACATATCCAATTCCCTTTGTCTGGTCATATGTCACTTGCCCGAGATTCGATCGTTGGTGTCGGCATACCTAATTCAATCTCTTTACCAGCAAGTTTTCTTTACTCGTTTTGTAATACAATATCCCTATGACTAAACATATTAGTCACATGCTTGCGAGCTACTTAGGATGTTGTATTACTGAGTGGGGCCAGAGATATCTCTCCGTCACATGGAGTGACAAATCCCACTATTGATCCACGCAACCCAACTAGTACCTTCCGAGATAACAGAAGAGCACCTTTATGATCACCCAGTTAATGAAGTGATGTTTGATACCCACAAAGCATTCTTCTAATATTAGGGAGTGCCATGATCTCATGGTCTAAGGAACATACACTTCACACAGAAAAAGTTGTACCAAATAAACAAAGTGACACTATCAGATGCTAAGCTTTTGATTGGGTCTTTCCATCACATTATTCTCCTAATGATGTGATCTTGTTACTAAGTGACAACTCATGTCTATGGTTAGGAAACCTTAACCATCTTTAATAAATGAGCTAGTCTACTAGAGGCTCACTAGGGACAAAATGTTTGTTTATGTATCCACACATGTATTTGAGTTTCCGGTTAGTACAATTATAGAATGGAGAATAAAGACTTATCAATAACAAGGAAATATGGTAATAACAACTTTGTTATTGCCTCTAGGGCATATTTCCAATAATCTCCCACTTGCACTAGAGTTAATAATCTAGTTTACATTGTTACAAATCTAACACCCATGAAGTCCTCTACTGATCATGTTTTGTTCTTGGAAGAGGTTTAGTTAACGGGCCTGCAACATTCAGATCCATATGAACTTGCAAACCCTATGTCTCCCTCCTTGATGAAGTCACAGATGGAGTTAAAGCGGCGTTTGATATGGTTAGTTTTCTTGTGAAACCTTGGCTCCTTGGAAATAACAATGGCACTAGTATTGTCACAATAGATAGGCATGGGATCAGATGCACTAAGAACCGCACCTATTCGGATATGAACTCCTTCTTCTAGAATCCTTCCCGCGCCACTTCCGAAGTAGCTATATATTCCGCCTTAGTTGTTGATGCTGCTACAACACTTTGCTTGGAGCTACTCCAGCTGACTGCTCCACCATTCAAAATAAGTATGTATCAAGATAGAAGCTTTAAGTCATCAGGACCAGTGTCGAAGGTAGCATTGATGTAACCCTTAAGGGCGAGCTCTTCATCACCTCCATAAATGAGAAACATTTCCTTAGTCCTGATTAGGTACTTAAGGATATTTTTGACCACTTTCCAATGTCCCACTCTTGGATCACTCTGGTACCTACCAGTCATACTGATGACATGACACACATCTGGTCTAGCGCACAACATGGCATACATGATAGAGCCTATGACTGAGGCATAGAGGACAACTTCCATATTTTCTCTTTCTTCTACCGTAGCTGGAGATTGAATCTTACTCAACTTCATACCCTGCAACATGGGCAACAACCCCTTCTTTGACTGGTCCATTCTGAACTTCTTCAAAACTTTGTCAATATATGTACTTTGTGAAAGTCCTATCAGGCGTCTTGTGAAGGAAATATACGCTAAAGGCAATAATAAAGTTGTTACTTTATATTTCCTTATTCATGATAAAGGTTTATTATTCATGCTCGAATTGTATTGATCGGAAACTTAAATACATGTGTGAATGCATAAACAAATACCCGTGTCCCTAGTGAGCCTCTACTAGACTAGCTCATTGATCAAAGATGATTAAGGTTTCCTAACCATGGACATGTGTTGTCATTTGATAACGGATCACATCATTAGGAGAATGATGTGATGGACAAGACCCATCCGTAATCTTAGCATAATAATCGTTTAGTTTATTGCTATTGCTTTCTTCATGTCAAATACATGTTCCTTCGACTGTGAGATTATGCAACTCTCGGTTACCGAAGGAATACGTTGTGTGCTATCAAACGTCACAATGTAAATGGGTGATTATAAAGATGCTCTACAGGTATCTCTGAAGGTGTTTGTTGAGCTGGCATAGATCAAGATTATGATTTGTCACTCCGAGTACCAGAGAGGTATTTCTGGTCCCTCTCGGTAATACACACCATAAAAAGCCTTGCAAGCAAAGTGACTAATGAGTTAGTTGCAAGATGATGTATTGCGGAACGAGTAAAGAGACTTGCCGGTAACGACATTGAACTAGGTATAGAGATACCGACGATCGATTCTCGGGCAAGTAACATACCGATGGACAAAGGAAACTACGTATGTTGTCATAATGGTTTGACCGATAAAAATCTTCGAAGAATATGTAGGAGCCAATATGTGCATCTAGGTTCCGCTATTGGTTATTGACCGAAGAGATGTCTCGGTATGTCTACATAGTTCTCAAACCCGTAGGGTCCGCACGCTTAACGTTCGTACTTTTCTTTACCTATATATATATATATATATATATATATATATATATATATAGAGAGAGAGAGAGAGAGAGAGAGAGAGAAAATCGTCCATCATTGGGCTTCGTTTTTTTGGCTCATCGATCGCACGTCTTGCACACAATGGGCCCGGCCCTCTGCCCCTGTGCATATTTTCCTGCGGGGGGATGACCCATGGTCATTGTGCAATAAAGAATTCTGCCACAGAAAAAAATTAATTGATTCTTGTGGTCTCAAACCCCAGACCTCGACCACCGTTTAGAAGGTTGCAACCAATTGAGCTTGGCTATATATTAATCTACAAAAATGAAGGCTCCATTCACGGCCGTGATGTGCAACAAAAATAACGCAATCAGGAGGTGAGAGGCGCTATGTAAACGTCGAGTTGCATGCAACGGACTATGGCCGTTTCGCTTGGATGCATACATTTTTTATTGATCTTCAAGTGTATGAAGAGATGGCCTAAAACACATTTAACAAAATCCTTTAATTCTTTTTTTTCATGACTTGTACAAATTTCAAACATTGCTTCAATTTTAAAATAATGCCTTGGTATGGAAGATTTGAAAATTAGGTTGTTTAATATCAGAACCATCGTACAAAAACTATATCAAAAGTATTGTATGTGTAGCTTGCTTCTTAATGTACTACTTATATGAATTTTTGCTAGACTTAAGTGTGCGTCTCTCTGTCATGGCCGGGTGGCATCATTCAGATGTTATTGGGCCGTGCTAATGGTTATTTCGATCCATACATCAGTTAACTCCCCCATTGTGACACACGGGCATATGCGCTATTATAGAAGTAAAAGGAGCACTCAGCTTTAAAGTCGCGATAGGTAGCATAACTTCACGTGATGACAGCGAGACGCTCCACATCACATGATTGCGTGCCTGCGATCGTACGGTGCCGGGTGCGGCTGATGAAGCCAAGACTTCATCAGACTATTTTTAATTGTTTTCCATTAAATATTTTTTGAAACGAAGGCAAAAGCTTTGCCTCATCCATTAAATAAGAGAGAATAGAGTTTGTTACAAGCCACCGAAATACACGACATGCGGATTACTCGCGCGCGATAAAAGACCCTAATTTCTTAGCTCCGGCGATAACCCAAAGGTTTGCCTCGGTGGAGATGGACGAAAGCAAGATTGGCGGTGGGGCACTCTTATGCTTAAAAACCCTTGCGTTCCGCTCGTTCCAAACTGTCCAAGAGACAAGCATGGTGATGAAGGCCTTGGCTTGACGATGTGGCGTTCCTTCGACGCAAGTGCTTGCCCACCAATCTTCAACCGTTTCAAAGAAGGGCCAAGCGGAAATGTCGAGCCCGAGAATGGGGAATTTCTCAATGACCAGAGACCCAAGGCGTCGGGTGTAGCGGCACTTGTAGAAGAGATAGGGCCCGCACTCTTGCACTCTCTTGCAGAGAGGGCAAGCATCACAATTTGGCCATCCTCGCTTTGCCAATCTATTCGCCGTCCAGATTCTATCTTGAAGAGCTAGCCAAGCAAAAAATTTAACTTTTGGAGGCGCCCAAACCTTCCAAACCATCCTGTCCATGGGCGACAGGACCATCCCTAGGAATTGCGCCCTGTATGCGGAAGTCGCCGAGTACTGCCCATTGCTCGTATGCTTCCAAATGATGTCATCCTCGGTGAGCTCGTCAAGGTGGACCTCGTTAAGAAGCATCCAAAGAGTGAAGAACTGCGTGATGTGATCGGCGGTTACGTTGATGGGGGTTTTAATCTTGAGGATCCACGCGTTGTGCTTGAGGGCCTCACTAACCTTCTAACTTTTTCTCTTGGAGGCTTCATTAAAAATTTACTAGCTCGCGCAGCGGAAGCAATTGCAAACAATGCATAAAGTAAAACTAGTCAGGAAAAGAATATGCTTTTTAGTACTGCATGACCTTGTCAAGCGGCGCATCTATTTCTACAATCATTTCCCTCAGGCCCGGCTTGCCTCCTAGCTGGGAGGCAGGGCTCCCCCCATCCAGCATCTAGTCTAGTGTGAAAGGAGCCAAGATATAGCACCCAATGTAGACCTCCACTCATATGTGGTTTTGGATTTTACCTGCCATGAAATTCCTACCATCTTAGTGTGCTGTCGATCTTCACTTCTTCAGGATTTATCTTCATTTTCTTTCAAGAAACTTTCGACCAATCCATAATCTTATGACAGTACACAAAATATCAGAAGTATCAAATATTACAACCAAGTTCATGGATCACCTTTGACCATACATATTAGCAAAGCATCAACAAGAAATCTGGTAAATCATACTCCCTCTGTCCAGAAATACTTGTCCGAGGAATGAATGTATCAAGATGTATTTTAGTTTTAGATACATCCATTTGTATCCATTTTTACGACAAGTATTTTCGGACGGAGGGAGTATTATTACGAATCTAAATTGGTTTTCGGAAAAGTATGTATGTAGTAAGGACTTGGGAATACTGTAATAAATATACTTTTATTGTTTTCATTTGCAAAGATGAATCGGCTAACATGGGTCTACATGCACCCAAATGAAGATGAAGATCTAAAACATAGTAGAAAAATATCAAACACTTCTGATCTTTTTTACAATCATGGCCATGTTTTACACACATGTGAAGTCTCACGGAGAAATTTTATCCCCAGTCGTCTGGGTAAAAAATCAAAACCAGACCTTCACAAAGAAATACTTTTAAGAGCACCTATTTTCTCCTTTTTTTTTTCATAGAATACCACTAAGGTCATCTCTCCACGAAACTTCAGACATGAGTAGAACACTCACCAAAACAATTTTGAAAATGTTTGATTTTCTTCGCTATTTACCGATTTAAGTGGTTATCTAGGTGCATGTGACATCCAATCCAGTTTGATTTGATATTAGCTATCTAAATAGGCTCGCAATGCTTAGCTCTGAACCAAACATGCTGTAGAATTTTTGTATAGTAATGTGGTGTGTATTTTACGTGTCTGATAGACTGATTTTAGAGCCAACCACTAGTTGAACACTTTGAAATCTAGAATTACATTCGATGAAGATATGTACTCCCTCCTTCCATCTATATAGGGCCTAATGCGTTTTTCGAGGCTAACTTTGACCAAATATTAGAGCAATAATATATGACATGCAACTTACACAAAGCACCGTTAAATTCGTGTGTGAAAGGAGCTTTCAATGATATAATTTTCACATTGTGCATGTACTGTACTATTAATCTTGTCAATAGTCAAAGGCGGTCTTAAAAAAGGCATTAGGCCCTATATAGATGGAAGGAGGGAGTATTTAAAGCCGTACCGAACATGGCCAAACAAGAAGAAGCCAGCTATGGGTTCATTAGTCAAAATAAATAGTTATAATTGGCTCACTAGTCAATTGTGAGCCATCATATTTCATAAAGAATGTATAAGTCGTGAAAAACGACCAACCCAAAACAAGAGCTTAGCTAATTAAATTTAGGATGGATAAAAATACTGCATTTGGTTGATAACATATGAGATTCAGTCCTTAACGCTGTAGGTACCACCAATAATACACAAAGCCAAGTGATAAGAACCGGAGAACACTTAAAAAGAAATGAACACATTAGCACAGTACTTGGTACTATTATACTAGCAGTCCAATTAATCAGAAGTAAGAATAAGGAAGAAATTATACAGTGGCATCGTGCTTTCCGCCAATCTCAAAGCACCTGCACTGACCCGGGCTCGGCCTTCTCATTCGAGATCAATGGCTCGTAGCGCCTCCTGTCCGCCCTGTCCTCGTCGTGCTCCCCTTTCTCGGGCCCGGCTCCCCCTGCCGCGGCCACCGCCGCCGACGCGTGGCCCCCGCCCTTCTCAGCGTCGGACATCTCCACGTCTGGAGAGGACGACGATGTGAGCGCCTGAGCCCGCCGAGCCTGCGCCTCCCAGTCGGTGGATCCCACGGCGCACAGCATGAGCACGGCGCAGCACACCTGGGCGGCGAGGAGCCCCACCCAGAGCCCAACGAAGCCCACGCCGAACCAGAACGCAAGCACGACGGCGACGGGCATGCCCACAAGATAGAAAGCGCCGAGGTTGACGTGCGCGGCTCGCGACGGCCGGGCGCTGCCGCGGAGCACGCCGCAGCCGACGGTCTGTGGGCAATTTCCGAGCTCGCAAAGCCCTACGACCGGCAGCGCGGCTGCAGTTAGGCGGAGGATGTCGGCGTCGGCGGTGAAGAGTCGACCCCATGCGTGGCGCATCCCTGCTGCGAACGACATGGCCAAGAGTCCCATTACGGCGGCGCCGACCATGGCCACGCGAGCGGAAGAGCGCGCGCGGCCTGGGCGATTCGCGCCCAGCTCGTTTCCCACCCGCGTCGACACGCCGAGACCCAGGGATGACGGGAAGACATACACAAGCGCCGTCGTCTGCATAAGCACGCCCATGGACGCCACCGCCGGCTTTGGCTCCGGCAGTAGCCCGCACAGCAAGATCATCACCTCGTACCACCACCACTCCAGGCACACCGACGCGCAGCTAGGAGCGGCCAGCCGCGCAAGCGGGCCCCATCCGGCGAGCCACTCCGCCGTGGGACCCCATGCCTCCCGCAACGCCGTGTCGCGCCGGCTGACGTACGCCAGCAACACGCCGAGTAGCACGAAGTTGGAAGCCGAGGCCGCGGCGGCAACCCCCTCGGCGCCGAGCCCGAGTCGCCCCACCAGCACGTAGTTGGCCAGCACGTGGAACAGCACGGCTGCGCCCGCGGCGGTGGTGAGCGGCTGCGTGACACCTTGCGACCGGAGGTAGACGCGTAGTGGGTGGATCAGGGAGAAGGTGAAGAGGTCGGGGAGGGAGAATAGGAGGTACTGCTGCGCGAGCTCCGTGATCTCGCGGTCCTGGCCGAGGAAGAGGAGGATCTTTGACATGTTGAGCCACAGCGCAGAGAGCGGCAGCGAGCAGCAGAGCAAGAAGAGAACCGAGCGGTAGAGGGTGAGGCCCAGGAGCGTCGGCTGGTTGGCGCCAAACGCCTGAGAGCAAAGCGGGTCCATTCCGAGGGAGAGCCCGGAGAGCACTGAGTAGCCGGTGATGTTGGCGAAGGCGACGGCGAGCGAACCCGCCGCTAGCTGGAGGTCGCCGAGGGAGCCGAGGAAGAGCATGGACAGCGCGGTGCGAGAGTAGAGCAGCAGCGCTGTCAGCGCGATCGGGCACGCCAGCCGGCACAGTGCCGCCGCCTCCTGGAAAGTCTCGCCACCAGTCACCGTCAGGAGCACGGCGTGGCCGTCAACCCCGTGGCACTTGAGCTGGGGGTGACAATGAGCGCCGGTCGCGTCGCCCCCGTGCCCGTGAATGTCTGCGCTCTGGGCCAGCGTCACATAGACGTGATGGAGGCCCTTGCCGCCGGAGACTGCCACCGCTGGCGCCGACGGCGCAGGGGTGGTGGTGCACATCGGTCCGCTGTTTGCGTGCTGCGGGCTGCAGCTTAGAGATCGAGAAGAAGAGTGGGCGAGACTAGTAGCAGAGCAGAGTTTAAAGCTTGGTGGTGTACTTGGTCGGGGACACCCTGTGCAGGGGTGCAGAGTGCCGGAGCCAGAGCGAGTGCATGGGGTTTTATAAGGATGACGACGGCTTTGCGCATAGCACATCAAAGTACTTCTCGAATCTGGATCAAGTTTTATTTTCCTTTTTTACTCTCCAATCTCTATGGTAGGAAATGGTTTGTGCTTTGCCCCGGAGATTGGTGAAAATGTTCGATCTGTACCTGGTTGGACGGTCCCGCCAAAAACTTTTTGAAGATGTATGTATAGTCTTAGATAAGGTTTGTTGAGGCGGAAATTCTCGATCGTTCATTGGATGGACCGGATGATCTTGTGAACAAGGCCAGGCCGGCGAAATCAGGGGCCTGTGCCAATCTCTAAAATAAGGCCTATCTCATTGCAAAAATATAGTCTTCTTTATCACTTAACAAATGTAATTTTTAAACAAGATATAGCGTCTTGTTTCTCACAGCTGAACTGAACTCAATTTGATTATATAGAAAAAAAAGTTTAGTTTGATTATATAAAAACAAGGTTGCTACAAACTTACTAATATGCAGTGGTTTTTCAGTCAGTGATACTTCTAAGAAACTAGTACGAACAATAAAATCAACTAGTTATATAGGGTCTTACAGGCCGGAAATCCTTTTTGGTGACTGAGCTCCAATGAGGCCTCCAAATTCAAAATTCAAGATTCATCAAAATTCATATTTTTTGACACAGATATATATGAAGGCATAACACACATGTGTGTAAATTTTCAGGGCAAAATACATTGAAATGAGGGTTGTGCAAAAAAAAACAAAAACAAATCTGAGGTTGTTTAACACATGATACTATTCATTATCCTAGGCCATGGATTTGTCTTTTTTGTACAGGTCGCAACTCAAGGTATTTCATCACGAATTTTTACACACATGTCGGTTACATCCTTAGATACACACATATATTTTTCTCAGAACTTTTTGAAACATAAAAATTTGAAATTGATTTTTTCAAAAATAAAGGGCTCCATGGAGCTCGGCCTCCAAAACGCCATTCTCCTTACAGTCTGACTAGTATAGGATAAATTAACCTACGAGTCCATTCAGCAACACTCAAATTAGACGGGAATGATGATACGCAAAAGAAAAATTGATGGACTATTGTTTCCATTAGAAAATACTGCTAGAGACTAGGAATTGATAGACCGTTGAAAAAATGATTCGTAGACGATGGATTGCAGTTTCTATCGAATGAGATGGGCATGATGTGCAAAACAATTTGGTGGACTTGTGAAAATTCAATACAGTACATAATTAATAATATGGGTTTAACATTAGCATGAACTAGGATGTGACTTGGCAGAAGAGCCGCAGCGGCAGCGAACGAGAAGTGGCGCTGGTAGCGCTGGTGGTGCGGAGTCGTATGATATTAATGATGCTTTGCTAAATCTTGCTATTAAAGAACAATTTTCTGGTAGTCCCAATGAAGATATTGCATCTCATCTTAATACTTTCGTTGAATTGTGTGATGTTCAAAAGAAAATAGATGTGTATAATGATATTGTCAAATTGAAATTATTTTCGTTCCCACTACGAGACTGCGCTAAAACTTGGTTTTCATCTTTACCTCGAAATATTATTGATTCTTGGGATAAGGGTAAGGATGCTTTTATTGCCAAGTATTTTCCTCCCGCAAAAATTATTTCTCTTAGAAATAAAATCATGAATTTAAGCAACCTGAGGATGAACATGTTGCACAATCTTGGAAGAAAATGAAATTAATGATAATAAATTATCCTACTCATGGGTTAAGTTTATGGATGATCATACGAAAAATTTATGCGGGATTACACTTCGTTTCTAGAAATCTTTTAGATTCCCCGCAGGTACTTTTATGGAAATCACATTAGGAGAAGCTACAAAATTGCTTGATAATATTATGTCAAATTAATCTGAATGGCATACCGAAAGAGCTCCCACTAGTAAGAAAATAAATTATGTTGAAGAAATTAATACTTTTAGTGATAAGATGGATGCACTTATGAAATTGGTTGCTAGTAAAAGTGCTCATGTTGATCCTAATGATGTGCCATTGTCTACTTTTATTGACAAAAATAATGATGCCGTTGATGTGAATTTTGTCTCTAGGAATAATTTCAACAACAACGCTTATAGGGGTAATTTCAATCCTAGACCGTTTCCCTGGAAATTCCTCTAATAATTATGGCAATCCCTATGGTAACTCCCATAGTAATAATAATAGCATACCCTCTGATATTGGGAACAATATTAAAGAGTTTATAAATTCTCAAAAGATTTTCAATGCTATGATTGACGAAAAAATGAGTAAAGTTGATGATATGGCTAACATGGATAGAATTGCTCATGATGTGGATACTCTCAAAGTTAAAATTTTTCCACCCAAGCTTGATATTAGTGAGTCTATTAAATCTATCTATGTCTCCATTAAATAAAGTAAAGAAAGAACCGCTAGGATGAGCGCTAAGCGAGAATTTCTAGAAAAAGCGATTCCGCCTTATCATAATCATGACGAAGAGATAAAAATGATGTGTATTTCACCTATTGAATCTTTGTTTAGTAACATAGAACTTATGATAATGGGACAGGAGATGAGTAAAATTTAGCTAGAGGGTGTCCCAAATGTTCAGAGGGTGATGATCTTAATGATTTTTTTTAATAAAAGTGGGTTGGGAGAGGTCAAAACTTTAGCTAGTGGTGCACCCACTACTTTGGATTACAAGGACTTCAATTATGATAATTGATCTTGGGTTGAATATATTTCCTTGTTGCAATCCATGATAAACTCACCCAATGCTTATGAACAAGATAAAGCGGTTACTAAACATATCGTAGAAGCTATGATGAAAGCCCATGAAGAAAACTTAGAGCTGGAGGTTTAAATACCAAGGAAATTATGTGATGAGTGGGAACCTACCATTAAAGTTAGAATTCAAGATGCTTTATGTGATCTGTGTGCTAGTGTTTCCACAATACCAAAAACTTTATGTGCTTCGCTAGGTTTTACCAATATGGATGAATGTTCTCCTGGCAGAT
The DNA here is from genome assembly GCA_021437245.1 of Aegilops speltoides. Lineage (NCBI taxonomy): Eukaryota > Viridiplantae > Streptophyta > Magnoliopsida > Poales > Poaceae > Aegilops > Aegilops speltoides. The sequence continues at coordinate 431,277,379 of CM038147.1, read as the reverse complement.
TCTACTATTAAGAAACCTTTGGGTAGAATAAATGATGTGATTATTATTGCAAATAGAAATTATGTGCCCATTGATTTCATTGTGCATGATATTGATTGCCATCCATCTTGTCCCATAATACTTGGTAGACCATTCTTACGTACCATGGGTGCTATTATTTATATGAAAGAAGGTAATATAAGATTTCAATTTACACTAAAAAAAGGAAAGGAACATTTTCTTAGAAAGAAAATTAAGCCACCATATGAATCTATTATGAGGGCCACCTATGGAATTTACTTGAAGGATGACAACACTTGAAACTATGCATTACAGCTAGCTAGGGGCAATCAATATCGCTTGTTGGGAGGCAACACAAAAGTTATCTTTATTTTTCTTGTTTCTTTTATATTTTTGATTGTGCACACAATTATGCTACTGTTATGGTTGTGTTTTTTGGTTTAGTTGGTGTTTGTTACAAGTAAAGCCTTTAGGATGATTTGGTTGATAGTTGATTCGATTCTGTGAAAAAACAGAAACTTTTGCGCTCAGTCTAGAAAAATCTAAATATCACTGGAATGTGTTTTTGATCTAAAAATTTTAAACATGATTGATATACAAAATTTCCACATTTTCCAAATTTTTCGGAATTTTAAGAGTTCCAGAAGTATGGTCATTCTTCGGATTACTACAGACTGTTCTGCTTTAGACAGATTCTATTTTTGTTGCATAATTTGCTTGTTTTGATGAATCTATGGATTGTATCGAGGGGTATAAGTCACGGAGAAGTTTGAATACACTCGGTATTATCTCTACCTAATAATAAAGGGGCTAATGCTTCTGCCTCCCCTTTTTTGTCCATCTTTTCGTACGTCAAAATTTCATTCGTATATATCTTGAAAACTTTTTGCTAGTGTGCCTGTCCGTTGCTTTTTCTGCTGAAAAAATGAAAGTGCAACTAATCCCCGGGTGGTTTTGGTAATTAATAACAACATATATATCATTGAACTAATAGTTACTTGAGAATCATTTCAGAGAGTTCAGTGATATGGGTATGGCAAGGATCAAGAAGTGGACCCTCAAAATGCTAAGGCAAGCATTGGCAAAAGCTCAAGACTCCATTTTTGGTTTAGTGATCCCAGATCACATTGAGTCCATAGGAAAAGCCAATACTATTAAAAGGGGATGAGGTTATGATGATGATCTGGTTGCTCAAGTGCTTAGTGATACATCTCCTAAACTATCGGCAACTTTCACCGCCATATACACTCATAAGTAGTCTCGGTCCCACCGATATTCCAAACTCACCACACCGAGATGAACCACCTCAGCCATAAGCCAAACCCTAGTAAACTCGGATTTTCCGATTCGAACTCGGTCTCACCGAAACATGAGTTCTTGCTTCAGAACCTTCATCATCAAATCGGTGTCACCGAGATGATGAAGTCGGTCCCACCAAACGGCATGCTCTTGTCATTGCACGAATCGGACTAACCGAGATTGTATTTTCGGTCCCACGAAAATCCCAACGCTCACATTATTTGAACTATCGGTCTCACCGAGTTGTCCACTTCGTCCCACCGAGATTGCTCAAATGTGTGTAACGGTTGGATTTTGTGTGGAGGCTATTTATACCCTCCACCCCTCTTCATTCGTGGAGAGAGCCATCGAAAGAACTACCACTCCTACCTTACATTTCTGAGAAGAGAACCACCTACCCTTGTGTTGAGATCAAGTTGCTCCACTCCCACCATATGAAGCTTGATCTCTAGCCTTCCCAAGTTTCTTTACACTCAATCCTTTCTTCCACCACAGCCAAATCAGTGAGGAGAGTTGAGTGTTGGGGAGATTATCATTTGAAGCACAAGAGCAAGGAGTTCATCATCATCTACAACATCTATTACCTTTTGGAGGGTGGTGCCTCCTAGATTGGTTAGGTGTCGCTTGGGAGCCTCTGTCATCGAGATGTGGAGTTGAACCAAGAAGTTTGTAAGGGCAAGGAGATCACCTACTTCGTGAAGATCTACCCCGAGTAAGGCTAGCCCTCCGTGGGCGTAGGCCATGATGGAATAGACAAGGTTGCTTCTTCGTGAACCCTTCGTGGGTGGAGCCCTCCGTGGACTCGCGCAACCGTTACCCTCCGTGGGTTGAAGTCTCCATCAACGTGGAAGTACGATAGCACCACCTATCGGAACCACGAGAAAAATCACCGCGTCTCCAAAATTGCGTTTGCTCTTCTCCACCTCTCTTTACTACATGTGCAATTTACTTTCCGCTGCCTATACTCTAGAATTGCATGTGTAGGGTGATGCTTGACTTGATAATAATTGTGAATCTGCCAAAACCGTTCTTTGTCAAAAGGCAGAATTTTATATTGTCAAGTAGTCTAATCACCCCCTCTAGACATACTTTCGATCCTACAAGTGGTATCGAGCTTTGGTCTCCATTGTATTGGTTTCCATTGCATTGGACTCCATAAGCTTGGTTTCACAACCTAGGAGAGTATGGCGTCTAGTGAGGGTAATTTTTGTAGAGGTCCTTACTTTGATGGTACAAATTTTGCTAGTTGGAAGCATAAAATGAAAATGCATATTCTTGGTCATAACCCAGCCGCATGGGGCATTATTTGTGTTGGTATGCAAGATGAATTCTTCGAGGAAGGAAAAGTTCCGGATCGCGGCTTACACCGAAGAATTGCGGATGTTGCAAAACAATGCTCAAGCTTGTGACATTCTCTTCAATGCCTTGTGTCCCGAGGAGTTCAACAAAATCAGCCGCCTTGAGAATGCAAAAGAGATTTGGGATACTTTGGTTGAAATGCACGAAGGTACCGAGTCCGTGAAGGAATCAAAGCTAGATATTCTTCAAGGTCAACTTGACAAGTTCAAGATGAAGGATGGTGAAGGAGTCGCTGAAATGTACTCTAGGCTTGCTCTCATCACAAATGAGATTGCCGGCTTAGGAAGCGAAGAAATGACCGACCGATTCATCATCAAGAAGATTCTCGAGCTTTGGATGGAAAGTATGACACCGTGTGCACTTTGATCCAAATGATGCCAAACTACAAGACTCTCAAGCCAACCAAGTCATTGGAAGAATTGTTGCTCATGAGATGACACTTAAGGATAAGGAAGAGCTTCACAACAAGTCAAGTGGTGCTTACAAAGCTACAAGTGATGCTCCCACAACCTCAAGTGACAAGTTAGTTTCAATGAAGAGATAAGCCTAATGGTGAAGAACTTCAACAAATTCTACAAGAATAGAGGCAAAGAGAGAAGCTCAAAGTCTAGATCATATGATGAAAAGAGATCTTCTAGTCGTGATCGAAACTGCTACAATTGTGGAAGACCCGGACACTACTCAAATGAGTGTAGGGCTCCCCACAAGAGAAGAGAAGAATCTCCAAGAAGAAGAAGCTCAAGAGATGAGTCACCTCGGAAAGAGAGAAGGAGCAGAGATGATCGTTATGAACGAAGACCCTCTCGGAGAAGCAAGGATTCGGAGAGGAAGGACAAGTCATCAAGGAGCTACACAAGAAGAAAACATCAAGCTCATGTAGGTGAATGGGTCTCTGGCTCCGACTCCAACAATCAATCCGAAGGAAGCTATCACTCCGACTCCGACTACAGTCAAGATGAAGGTGTTGCCGGTCTTGCTCTCGTATCCTCCAACTCCAACTCCTACGACTTATTTGATTCACCAAATGAGGGAATTGGAAGATGCTTCATGGCTAAAGGCCCCAAGGTATCACACCCTGAATTCATTGACTTCGATAGTGATGAGGATGACTTGCTTGGTGAAGATGAGCTCTTACATGATAAATCCAGTGAGCCTAGTAATGATGAACATGCTAGTAGTCTTTATAGTCGAGAAGAGTCGAATGACAATGCTATGAAGGAGATTGAGCGTCTAACTAAAGAACTAAACACTCTTAAGTTAGCCCATGAAACAACTCAAGAAGATCATAGAGAGCTCCTAAGATCTCATGAGAAGCTACGCTTCGAGAAGCTCACTCTAGAGCAAGAACATGAGTTTCTAAAAGCAATCAATGATGATCTTTGAAAGAAGAGTTCTTCATATCTTGCCAAACGACTTCTCTTGTCTAATTTCTTGCCACCCATTAAGACTAAGCATGACAAGCATAAGAAAAATTCTTCCTCTAGCAGTAACAATAACCATGCTAAATCCAATGTTGTTGCTTCTAGTAGTTCTCTTGATTCCACTAACAATGTTTCAAGCCAAGTTACACTTGAGCAAGAGAATAGTTTATTGAAAGGGATCATAGAGAAAGGTGTCTACAAGAGCCTTGCCGAAGCAAGAACTTTGAGGAAATTGTTCGCAAGCAAGGAAGGCACCGGAAGAATCAAGGAATTGGTTTTGAGCGAAAGTTCAACGCCGAAGGCGTTGAGTGGAAGAAGGTCAATATCCTACTCCACAGTTTATTCCTCAAAAGGAGAAGTATGATCCTACTTCTTCCAATGTGGAACAAGCTCAAGATGACCTTCCACCACAAGACCACAAGCTAAAAGGCAAGGACAAGCTTCAAGAGGAGATTGATGCATTTGTTGAAGCACCTCAAGCCATGGTCAAGTGGGTTCCCAAGAAAACGTCAAGTTCTACTTCGTCAAGCTCAACTACAACCCCAAGGATTCCCATCAAGATGATGTGGATCCCGAAGAAGAAGAACTAGAAAGTTCTTGAGGGTGACTCCGCCAACATACTTCACTCATATTCATTTTGGCAAAAACTTGTGCAATCAACTTCCACATTGTGCACTAGTTCATGGAGTCACAAACCCTCTTGTTGGTAAGTCAAGGGACAAGGTAATCATTGCTTTCATGGACATCATCTATTGTGAACTTCAATCTATGTCCATGGATATCCTTGTTTGTTCCTTGTGGGACTAACCCATGTAGGTGTTGAAAGTGCCCGAATCCAAAGGATAGCTCCCAACTCTTGATGATCTCCATCAACATTGAGCATCCACATCTTCAACATCTACATGAAGTCTTCTACGACAACCCAAGGTTAGTTTGACCCTTTAAAAGGGTTCTCACATCTAGGGGAGCTTTGCTCTAAAAATTGAGCTAAAGCATCTTCAAATGATGTGAACACATCAATGCTTTATGTAAAAGTGGTAACCCCACTTGTGCTTAAACGATGAGTATGACCTATGATCAAATGTTCTCATTTGGCTCCTAAGTCAATATACTCATATAAAGATGACCTAGTCATCGACAAATTGTGTGTTAGTTGCTAGAGTTTTGGTTGTGCATGTTTGACACATATTTCATTTGCTATCTTATTGTGTGAGCATGTTGGATGCATGATTTTATCCATTCGAGGACATCCATTTGTTGTTTTGGTCATTTTGATTTTTCTGACCAAATGGATGGACAAGAATGCCTAAGTACCTTTCCTAGCTATCTATGCTTTCTTGTCTCAAATTCTATTCATGCTTACATCACAAATTTTGAACAAGTCATTTTCGGACCCTCCGGGTGAGGAGCACTTTCGAGCCATCGATCCGTCAAGGGCTAATTTCCAAAACCTTCTAATTGATTTCGGTCGCACCAACTCACTCAAACTCGGTCGAACCGAAAGCATTTAGACTGATCTAGGTTTTCATCTCGGTGAAACCGAGTTGTGATTTTCGGCGTGACGAAGTGCATAACGCCTACCGAGTTATCCATGTCGGTGCCACCGAAGTTTTACAACTCGGTCCCACCGACAAATGAAAGGGGTATATATATTCCGAGGGCGCGCGCTGATTCCTCCTTCAAACGTTTACCCCACACCCTTTGCCGTCGCCGCCTTGGTCTCCGGATCGTTGCCGTTGTCGCTTTAGGCGCCCTCGCCGAGTCTCCGTCGCCGTCAACGGACATCTCCTCCGAGCCGTTGCCGCCGTGAAAAACTCCACCAAGTTAGGGTGAGTTTTGATCCCACTCGTGCTCCCATCTCCGATTCAATGCACGCTTGGATTGCCTAGTATCTTGCCACGATTGAAATCCTCCTGTACACCAGATTGGTTCGTTTGAACTAGATTCGAGTAAAAGTTTTAGGGTTAGGTTTCATGAACACATCTCGGTGAGACCGATTTTATAGTTTCGGTATGACCGATTTGGCCTATGGCCATTACCTCGCACCTTCGGTCCAACCGAGTTGTGCAAAATCGGTGTGACCGAAATGAAGATTCTGTGAAACCCTAGTGTTTTCGGCGGGATCGAAACCCACTTCGTCAAACCGAAAGTGGTGTGCCAAGCTCTGTTTAACACTTGGATTCACCAACCTTAAACTCGGTCGACCAAATGTCTTCTGTGAAAACTTAATACTAGGATTTGAACTCATTTTTTAAAAAACTTCTGCAGTTTGTGATGACTCTTCTTCTCTGCCTACACCTTATCTATTCACAGGTTGTCGGCCATGTCGATGCCGTGATGGTGAGAACAGTCGAGACACCCATTGAGACATTCGAGGCAGGCACTAGTCCCGATCCTAGCAGCTCATCTGATGATGGTGAGAGGAGTACACCAAGTGGCATGCCTCCTGCAGCCACCAGAGCTAGAAAGAAGAGGAATTCAGATGATGAGGATTCAGATTTTGTTGTTGAGGAAGAGGTGACCTCAAAGCCTAAGAGGAAGGTTGTTGCCAAAGAGCAACAAGGTCAACAATCTAAGAAGGGCACCAAAGAAAGTCAAGCGATCAACTGTTGCCAAGAAGCTGAATTTGGGAGAGGCAACTGCAAGCAAAGTGAAGAAACCACCAAGAGAAAGAGAATAGTGCATGATGCAGCAAGAGAGGATGAGGATGAGGAAGCACCCCAGCCTCCTTCTCGAAGCCAAGTTCATGGGTGATGCCATTAAGGCCGGAGCCACATCAAAGCCCAAGAAATCTGCTCCAGCTAAGGTAGCTCCAAAGAAAGCCTGCTGCCAAGCCCAAGAAGACCGTCGAAACATTCCAGTGTCTCGAAAGAACAAGGATGATGTGCCACCAGTGAGTCGACGATGAAGGACCAGCTTTGCTGAAACTTCGTCCAAAACTGCCACTCCATAATGATGCTCATCCTCAAGCCGAGGATATGAAGGCAAGGAAAGATAAAGGTCTCGGGCTATGGAGACAAACCGACCCATATGCCGTGAGGAGAAGAACTGCAGTAGATCCCAGATTTCACACCAGAGAGCAGCATGACTTCTATGAGACCGTCTTGATGGACAAGAAGCCCATAGTCGCAGACACCCGATATGTTGATTGGAAGTACATTGACAGCGAAAGAGCACAAAGATTTCTTTCCACATGTGCATGAAAGTTTCACTTTGCATGTGGAGTTGCAGATTTTGTAGGTCGAAATTGACCGGTTGGAACGATGAGATGATAATGCAATTCTATGCCACACTCACTTCTACCCCGATGGAAAGATTATGTGGATGATGAAGGTCAAAGATTTTCTTCTTCTGTTGAAGAATGGGCAGAAATTCTGAATGCTCCAGTGCAACGAGAAGATGATATTGATGGATATGGGATTCCAAAGAAGAATCATGAATCCATGAAGAACATGTACAAAGAGATTCCAGCAAAGGATTTGGGAATCTGGAAGCTCGGCTCGATCTACTATCTCCGTGCAGGCTTACCTACCACTAATACCATTTTGAGGCATACCTTGATGCCCAAATCTGAGATGATCGCATGATCGAGGATACTCTATCAACATGCTGCACATACTTGATGAGAGAGCACCTTTCAAGGTGATGGACTTGATGGTAGAGACCATTAAGAGGACTGCAATGACCGAAAAAGGTCGTGTGGATTTGCCCATGATTCAGATGCTTATCAATGCCAAGTTTGGCACGGGCACATTCTTGTTGGATAGAGGACATTTACCGTTGCAGCGAGCATGAAGACAATGTTGTTGTGATGAATGAGGAGGATCCGACATCTGTTGAAGGTCAAGCCAAGATCGAAGCTGCTAAGAAAGCCAAAGTCGACAAGGAAGCAAAGCAGCAGCAGCAGCTAAACCAAAGAGTTTGGAGAGCAAATTCTTGAAGCTACTCAAAGGATTGAACAACGCCTGCCAGCATTATACGCCTCGGGAGAGCTTAGAGAGGATTGTTGAAGACAAGATACACGCCCGGGCGTGAAGTCGATCAAGTACAAGTGACCGTCAACAAGCTCGAGGCGGACATTGAGGAAGCAAAGCAGGAGAAGGCGAGCTTATCGTGAGTTGCGGGATGACTTAGTCCAGATTCTCATCAGCAGACTGCTCCGGTTCCCAAAGGACCCCGATCAGCTGCTATTCCATGGATCGACACGGGACTACAACCAAGACCTCCACAGTTTCAGTAGATTGCTCCTACTCCAGCTCCAGCTCCAAAGTGACCACTCCTCCAAAGAGACATCAGTGAAGTCTTCGCCGATCTTGTCATATCCACTCCGACATCAACTCGAGACGGAGCCGCCAAGCAGAGTCCACAAAGTGACGCTTAGCTCTATGCTTTTTGAACTTTTGGTAACTTGTTGCCAAAGGGGAGAAATTGTATAGATCATAGGGCTTCAAGAGAGAGTCTTTGTTGTCTTTGCGCTTTTGCTCTTTCGTTCTTTTGCGGTTTCTTTGAGATACTTTTGGTTTTCGAGACATTCAGGTGTGTTTGATACTCCGTTTTATTCTACCTTAATGAGTGCTTGGTCGTACTATGCTTTAATGTGTGCTTAATGCTTATCATATGCCATTCCTATCTCGTATGACCATTTACTCATGTCTTGGTGATTGGGTGCATGCTGTTCATTCTTATCATTTTGTGCGCTCCACCAAGATGTATGTGACATGGAAGAGTGACCCATGATCCTAATCGATTGTGCATTTGCATTCAAACGCAAATCTTAAATAATGCACAAATTTAGGGGGAGCTCTTGCTTATCACATACTTCTCAAAGCGACGATATTATTCATTGATTATATCCTTTGTCGAGCTTTGATCTATATGTTGTCATCAATTACCAAAAGGGGAGATTGAAAGTGCAACTAATCCCCGGGTGGTTTTGTAATTAATAACAACATATATATCATTGAACTAATAGTTACTTGAGAATCATTTCAGAGAGTTCAGTGATATGGGTATGGCAAGGACTGAAGAAGTGGACCCCTCAAAATGCTAAGGCAAGCATTGGCAAAAGCTCAAGACTCCATTTTTGGTTTAGTGATCCAAGATCACATTGAGTCCATAGGAAAAGCCAATACTATTAAAAGGGAATGAGGTTATGATGATGATCTGGTTGCTCAAGTGCTTAGTGATACATCTCCTAAACTATCAGCAACTTTCACTGCCATATACACTCATAAGTAGTCTCGGTCCCACCAATATTCCAAACTCACCACACCGAGATGAACCACCTCAGCCATAAGCCAAACCCTAGTAAACTCGGATTTTCCGATTCGAACTCGGTCTCATCGAAACATGAGTTGCCAAGCTTCAGAACCTTCATCATCAAATCGGTGTCACCGAGATGATGAAGTCGGTCCCACCAAACTGGCATGCTCTTGTCATTGCACGAATCGACTAACCGAGATTGTATTTTCGGTCCCACGAAAATCCCAACGTTCACATTATTTGAACTATCGGTCTCACCGAGTTGTCCACTTCGGTCCCACCGAGATTGCTCAAATGTGTGTAACGGTTGGATTTTGTGTGGAGGCTATTTATACCCCTCCACCCCTCTTCATTCGTGGAGAGAGCCATCGAAAGAACTACCACTCCTACCTTACATTTCGAGAAGAGAACTACCTACCCTTGTGTTGAGATCAAGTTGCTCCACTCCCACCATATGAAGCTTGATCTCTAGCCTTCCCAAGTTGCTTTCCACTCAATCCTTTCTTCCACCACAGCCAAATCGGTGAGGAGAGTTGAGTGTTGGGGAGATTATCATTTGAAGCACAAGAGCACAGAGTTCATCATCATCTACAACATCTATTACCTTTTGGAGGGTGGTGCCTCCTAGATTGGTTAGGTGTCGCTTGGGAGCCTCCGTCATCGAGATGTGGAGTTGAACCAAGAAGTTTGTAAGGGCAAGGAGATCGCCTACTTCGTGAAGATCTACCCGAGTAAGGCTAGCCCTCCGTGGGCGTGAGGCCATGATGGAATAGACAAGGTTGCTTCTTCGTGGAACCTTCGTGGGTGGAGCCCTCCGTGGACTCGCGCAGCCGTTACCCTCCGTGGGTTGAAGTCTCCATCAACGTGGAAGTACGATAGCACCACCTATCGGAACCACGAGAAAAATCACCGCGTCTCCAAAATTGCGTTTGCTCTTCTCCACCTCTCTTTACTACATGTGCAATTTACTTTCCGCTACCTATACTCTAGAATTGCATGTGTAGGGTGATGCTTGACTTGATCATAATTGTGAATCTGCCTAAAACCGTTCTTTGTCAAAAGGCAGAATTTTTATATTGTCAAGTAGTCTAATCACCCCCCCTCTAGACATACTTTCGATCCTACAAAAAATCATATGTTGCTCGGCTGGGCCTGCGACCATCAACTGGGCCATTTCTACTTGGGCCTTCAGCTCCTGCCCTACTCGCGTAATTAGAAAAGATTCTTGCGTTTGCATCATCAAATCATATTAGTAATGGACTCATGCGATCAATCAGGAAAGACCCGGTTCTATGCATCGATATAAACTAGGGCACCTACTCGACAATCAAATTGTGACTCCGGGATCAAATTGCACGCTCGCACCGATACCTTTCGTGCTCATGGCGATTCCGCCATAGATGTGGAGGGAAGGATTTCTACTTTCCCCTCGTCGATGGTAACGTGTGAGGTCACCGTACCGTGAGGTAGCGTGATTGATGGATATGGGAGGGAAACCCTCGGCAGGAAGGGTGGGAGGAGGCGGTCATCTGTCTCGATCTGTGCCCTGAGCCAGGAGGTTGTGCAGATCGTGGGGTTGAGTGGCGGTAGCGGATTCTTATGGCACGGGGCCAGTCGTCTGACTCCCCTCTGATCCCACTGAAACAACCGGTGCTTCTTTGATCGTGCGTGCCCTATGGCTTCTCGGCCTGCCCAACAGCGTAGAGCAGCTTTCCCCATCGAGCTCCACCTCCCCTTGCACCTGTGCATGCACGTCCACGAGTACGGTATAATTCACCACCCGCTCCTCCAAATCAGAGATCGATGGTTGCTGATTAACGGAGCAAGTCCGGGTAACTGCATTGTTGCAAGTTGTGATGGAAATAGATGCGCTACACAACATCGCCAACCACCTGCTCCACCTATTCCAAATCTAGCCATTGCGGCACGGATGGGGAATGTAGCGGGCCGCCAGATGGGGGACGACCATTCTCTGTAGTCCTGCACCATCAAGAGAGAAGACAACCCAGAAGATGGATTAGGCTACGCATGTAGAAACACCCAAGAGGATGCCAGCGTGGCATCGTGTGCGACAACACTGGGGTATGTGTGGATGCGGTGCTCGACTTCCGTCCAACCTCCATGAATGGTCCGAGCTCCACCATAGATAGTTCGCCAGCAACCTGTTTTCTGCCTCTCTCATAGCTGCACTACCCATTCTTAAAAACTTGACCGACATAATGGAGAGCTGATATCACCTGGGCTATAGCCGTACTGCTGCTATAGATGTAGTTTGCTTACAGGTTAGTTGGTCTTCTTAGATGCAGAGCCTGAGAAGATGGTGGTCTTCACTCATTCTCTATTAAACAATATATACACTACAGGTAGGGGAGAAGTAGAGAAGTATTGTACTACTTGGAGAAAAAAATGAGAAATTAGCAGGCATGAATTTGACTAGGTTAACAGGCTCATCTTGAAGAAAAGGTCGGCAGAAGGTACTTTGGAGGTCCACAACATGTACGGGGCCGCTCTGGTGCCTATAGTATGGCATGGTGTTCTGCCCAGAACTTGCCGCGGAAAAGGACAACTGTGCCTGCTCCGTCACCTACAACAGGAGCTCGGGTCTTCAATGGGTGACTGAATGAGACTACAGCCAATCTTACTCGTAGGGTGGCCGTGCATCACCTACATCGACGTGTACTCCACCAAGTATAGGCTCATTAGTCGGCCCAAGAATCTTGGTAACCGTTTGATGTAACCTCACCAAAGAGAGTTAGCTACATGTTGCGATGAAGTTTGGAAGTCAATGTCGGTGCTAAAATTTGCAGGCCAAGCATCAAACTAGTAATGTTCAATGTGCACTCGACACTATTACCGTGCATCGATAGTGGTAGAGCCTCGGCAAGAAATATTAACTGACGAGTCTGAAGGCCAAGCAAGGGACTGGCCCTACTAATTAGTATGTCGCTAATTCTAATTAATGCACTAATATTTTAATCAAATTTTCTCTTCCTATATGTTTAATATGGCTTGCAAATTCAAATTGATATTGCTAATGTTTTGCTCAGTTTGTCTCACTTATACTATGAATTATATTAACAATTCTCAGATCACATTTCACAAGAATGACATTGTTAGATATTGTTTTCTTATTTTCATATTGTTTAGGTTTCAATGGATTTAACTTTGAGAGTTACATATCTACGCCTTGGTGGAAGTTCTATGCACTGATACTTCGGAGAAGATTACGTTCTGGTGCTTGACAATTAGGTTGAACACAAACACATCTATTTCTAGAATGTTGCCCTCTTGTTGTATGCAAAATAACCAATTGTACTTTACTAAATTGAATATGTGCAATGGTCATCCAATAGCAAATTTTGGTTAAAGGCTTTCCATTTTATTTCCATCCTTTGAACCATAATTAAGAGATTCTATGGAATTATTTGAGTTGATACATCCTAGCTTATTGTTTATTGTCATCTGATGAAGTATGAAATATGATAGTTCTACATTCTCTCCATGGAGAGACATGATGTGAAAGAGGACTTTAATAGAGATGGCGAGCATTACTATTCAATAGGCGGAGGAATTAACTTATTAATTTTCTTTTTAGTGGAACTCGCCAGTTAGTATTTGATTGAATAACTTTGAGCTAGCTACTATTTTTAAAATGGAGTGTCTTTTTGAAATAGAGGGCGTCTATCTGTTTGGGCTCTTGAGTCATGTTTATTGGGCCTGGGGGTGTGAAATTTGTTCTCCCATTGCAATGCACTGACATAGTTTTTTATAATCCGTAATTTCCATAAAGCAAACACATGGGTTGTCTCTAGCTTGATGTCCAATTTTCTATGTTGACAATAAGTTTTGTAGGTGTAAGAAAACATACAAGATGCTTGCGATGCAAGGCACATCCTCACATTTTCATCGTTTTCCCAGTAACAAAGTGAAGGAAATATGCCCTAGAGGCAATAATAAAGTTATTATTTATTTCCTCATATCATGATAAATGTTTATTATTCATGCTAGAATTGTATTAACCGGAGACATGATACATGTGTGAATACATAGACAAACATATAGTCACTAGTATGCCTCTACTTGACTAGCTCATTAATCAAAGATGGTTATGTTTCCTAACCATAGACATGTGTTGTCATTTGATTAATGGGATCACATCATTAGAAGAATGATGTGATTGACATGACCCATTCCGTTAGCCTAGCACTTGATCGTTTAGTATATTGCTATTGATTCTTCATGACTTATACATGTTCTTGTAACTATGAGAATTATGCAACTCCCGTTTACCGGAGGAACACTTTGGGTACTACCAAACATCACAACGTAACTGGGTGATCATAAAGGAGTACTACAGGTGTCTCCGAAGGTACATGTTGAGTTGGCGTATTTCGAGATTAGGTTTTGTCACTCCGATTGTCGGAGAGGTATCTCTGGGACCTCTCGGTAATGCACATCACTATAAGCCTTGCAAGCAATGTGATCAATGAGTTGGTTACGAGATGATGCATTATGTAACGAGTAAAGAGACTTGCCGGTAACGAGATTGAACTAGGTATTGGATACCGACGATCGAATCTCGGGCAAGTAACATACCGATGACAAAGGGAACAACGTATGTTGTTATGCGGTTTGACCGATAAAGATCTTCGTAGAATATGTAGGAACCAATATGGGCATCCAGGTTCCGCTATTGGTTATTGACCGAGAATAGTTCTAGGTCATGTCTACATAGTTCTCGAACCCGTAGGGTCCGCACGCTTAACGTTACGATGACAGTTTTATTATGAGTTTATAAGTTTTGATGTACCCAAGTTTGTTCGGAGTCCCGAATGCGATCACGGACATGACGAGGAGTTTCGAAATGGTCGAGACATAAAGATCGATATATTGGACGACTATATTCGGACACCGGAAGTGTTCCAGGTGATTTCGGAGAAAACCGGAGTGCCGGAGGGTTACCGGAACCCCCCCGGGAGAGTAATGGGCCTTATGGGCCTTAGGGGAAAGGAGAGAGGGGCGGCCAGCATGGGCCGCGCCCTCCCCTCCGTCCGAATTGGACTAGGGGGCGGCGCCCTTTCCTTCCCCCTCTCCCTCTTCCTTCCTCCTCCTAGTAGGAGTAGGAAAGGAGGAGTCCTACTCCTAGGAGGAGGATTCCTCCTCCTTGGCGCGCCCTCCAAGGGCCGGCCGGCCTCCCCCTTGCTCCTTTATATATGGGGGCGGGGGGCACCCCAAAGACACACAAGTTGATCTACGGATCATTCCTTAGCCGTGTGCGGTGCCCCCCTCCACCGTATTCCACCTCGGTCATATCGTCGCGGAGTTTAGGCGAAGCCCTGCGTCGGTAGAACATCATCATCGGCACTATGCCGTCATGCTGACGGAACTCATCTCCGGAGCTTTGCTGGATCGGAGCCCGGAGATCGTCATCGAGCTGAACGTGTGCTGAACTCGGAGGTGCCGTACGTTCGGTGCTTGGATCGGTCGGATCGTGAAGACGTACGACTACATCTACCGCGTTGTGCTAACGCTTCCGCTTACGGTCTACGAGGGTACGTGGACAACACTCTCCTCTCTCGTTGCTATGCCATCACCATGATCTTGCGTGTGCGTAGGATTTTTTTTTTGAAATTACTACGTTCCCCAACACAAAGCATGGGTGTTGAGCTAAAGAGGTAAATGCCAAATTTATCAATTGAATAATCTGAACATTTGCATACTAATGAAATTGGTACTCCCTCCTTAAAGAAAATCAGAGCGTTTAGATCACTAAAGTAGTGATCTAAACGCTCTTATATCTCTTTACGGAGGGAGTATGTTAGTATAACTATTGTAGGTATTATATTCTCAGTGGTTTGATTTGAAGGTGCTATTTTTTTGTCCTATTGCAAATGCACGGGCCCTTTTGCTAGTGCAATAATAAAATATGAATGGGTTCATAACAGTATGTAAAGCTTCTGATTTGGTTGTTATACTAACAGATCTCATGAAGGTTTCTGTTGAGTTTTGAGTGCTGAAGATTTCAAGTTTTGAGTGAGATCGCGATGGATGAAGGAATTGAGAGTGGCAAGAGCCTAATCTTTGGGATGCCCAAGGCACCCCAAAGTAATATTCAAGGAGACCCAAGCGTCTGAGCTTGGGAATGCCCCGGAAGGCATCCCCTCCTTCGTCTACCAACCATCGGTAAATTACTTGGAGCTATATTTTTATTCATCACATGATATGAGTTTTGCTTGGAGCCTCGTGTATTATATGAGTCTTTGATTTGTTTAATTTTTAGTTTGCCACAATCATCTTTGCTGGACACACCTTTTGAGAGGGACACGCACTCATTCGTGATTTGTTAGAATACTCTTTGTACTTCACTTATATCTTTGGAGCTAGGTAGTTGCTCTAGTGGTTCACTTATATTTTTTAGAGCACGGTGGTGGTTATATTTTAAAGATATAGTTGCACTCTCATGCTTCACTTATATCATTTTGAGAGTTTGATAAATATTAAAGGCAATAAGCACGGGTTGTGAAATTGGTCCTAATATGATAGGTATTCGAGAGGGATATAATATAAACTATCATGTAGTCACTGAATATGATAAGTTTGATTCCTTGCAATAGTTTAGTGATATTAAGATGGTAATATGTGGAAGGTACTTAGTGAATGATTGTGTTTTAGTAAGAATATTTGTGTTAAGGTTTGTGATTCCTGAAGCATGCACGTATGGTCTCTAGCTATGCTAAGAAGTTGGAGCATGATCTATTATTGATTGTCTTCCTTATGAGTGGTGGTCGGGCATGAGCGATGGTATTTTCCTACCAATCTAAACCCCTAGGGGCATGCGTAGTAGTACTTTGCTTTGAGGGCTAATAAAATTTTGCAACAAGTATGTGAGTTCGTTATGACTAATGTGAGTCCATGGATTATATGCACTCTCACATTTCTGCAACTTGCTAGCCTCTTCGGTACCTTGCATTGCCCTTTCTTGCCATGAGAGTTGGTGCAAACTTCGCCGGTGCATCCAAACCTGTGATATGATATGCTCTATCACACATTAGCCTCCTTATATCTTCCCCAAAACAGACACCATACCTACCTATTATGGCATTTTCATAGCCATTGGAAGATACATTGCCATGCAACTTCCACCGTTCTGTTTATATGAAACACATCATTATTGTCATATTGCCTTGCATGATCATGTAGCTAACATAGTGTTCATGGCTCCGCCACCGTTCATCCATTTTTATAAATGTTACGCTAGATCATTGAACATCTTGTTACACTACCAGAGGCATTCATATAGAGTCATATTTTGTTCTAGTATCAAGTTGTAATTTTGAGTTTTAAGTAAATAGAAGTATGATGATCATCATTATTAGAGCATTGTCCCAGTGAGGAAATAAAATAAGAGAAAAAATAGGCCAAAAAGAGCCCAAGGAAAATGAGAGAAGGGACAATGTTACTATCTTTTTCCATATTTGTGCTTCAAAGTAGCACCATGTTTTTCGTATAGAGAGTCTCTTGTGCTTTTATTTTCATATAATAGTGGGAATTTTTCATTATAGAACTTGGCTTGTATATTTCGATGATGGGCTTCCTCAAATGCATGAGGCCTTCATGAGCAAGCAAGTTGGATGCACATCCACTTAGTTTTCAGTCTGAACTTTCATGCATTTATTGCTCTTAGTGCATCTGTTGCATGGAAATCCCTACTCCTTGCATTGATATCAATTGATGGGCATCTCCATAGCCCATTGATTAGCCTCGTCGATGTGAGACTACCTTCCTTTTT
The DNA here is from genome assembly GCA_021437245.1 of Aegilops speltoides. NCBI lineage: Eukaryota > Viridiplantae > Streptophyta > Magnoliopsida > Poales > Poaceae > Aegilops > Aegilops speltoides. The sequence continues at coordinate 431,260,249 of CM038147.1, read as the reverse complement.
TGACTTCCCCTTATTAATCTCTACCACGACATTCTATTCCGCCCATAGTGCTATATCCATGACTTGCGCTCATGTATTGCATGGGGGTTGAAAAGGTTGAAGCGTGTTAAAAAGTATGAACCAATTGCTTGGCTTGTCATCTGGGTTGTGCATGATAAATACTTTGGGTTAAGAATATGGAGAATGATGAGACTATATGATTTTGTAGGGATAACTTTCTTTAGCATTTTTATTTTGAAAGTCATGATTATTTGTTAGTATGCATGAGTATTGATGTCTTTATATCAAATTATAGACTATTGCTTGGAATCACTCGGATGTTAAATATTCATACCTAAAAGAGATTACATGATAGACATGTTAGGTAGCATTCCACATCAAAAATTCTATTTTTATCATTTACCTACCTGACAACAAGCAAGAATTAAGCTTGGGGATGATTGATACGTCTCCAACATATCTATAATTTTGGATTGTTCCATGCTATTATAGTATCAATCTTGGATGTTTTATATGCAATTATGTATCATTCTTTGGGACTAACCTATTAACCAGTGCCAAGTGCCAGTTAATCTTTTTTGCCTATTTTTGGTTTTCCAAGAAATCAGTACCAAACAAAGTCCAAACTCTACGAAACTTTTTGACAATTTTTTTCTAGACAAGAGAGACACTAGAAGCTTCAGGAGGAGGCCAGAATGCAAACAAGTAGACAACAAGGCAACAGGGCGCGCCCAGGGGGTAGGCGCACCCAGATGTCTTGTGGACCCCTCGTGACTCCGTCTGACCTAATTCCACCTCTATAAATTCTCTAAAATCGGGAAACCAACAAAGAGCCACCCAGAATACTTTTTACGCCAACGCAAGTCTCTGTTCTTCCGCGATCCCATCTAGAGGCCTTTTCCGGTACACTGCCGGAGGGGGAATTGATCACGGGGGGCTCTACATCATCCTTGCTGCCTTCCGATGATGCGTGAGTACTTCCCTACAAACCTACGGGTCCATAGCTAGTAACTAGATGGCTTCTTCTCTCTCTTTGATCTTTAATACAATGTTCTCCTTGATGTTCTTGGACTTCTATCCGATGTAATTTTCTTTTGCGATGTGTTTGTTGGTCCGATGAATTGTGGGTTTATGATCAGATTATTCATGAGAAATATTTGAGCCTTTTTTGAACTATTTTATGCATGATTATTATAGCTTTGTATTTCACTCCGATCGATCTGTTTCATTTGGCCAACTAGATTGCTTTATCTTGCAATGGGAGAGGTGCTTTGTAATGGGTTCAATCTTGCGGTGCTCTATATCCCAGTCATAGAAGGGGAAAAGGCACATATTTGTATTGTTGCCATTAAGGGAAAAACGACGAAGTTTATTCATATTGATTCGATTTACTTTGTCTACATCATGTAATCTTGCTTAAGGCGTTACTCCATTTTTATTAACTTAATACTCTAGATGCATGCTGGATAGCGGTCGATGGGTGGAGTAATAGTAGTAGATGCAGGCAGGAGTCGGTCTACTTGTCTCGGACATGATGCCTATATACATGATCATTGCCTTGAATATCGTCATAACTATACGCTTTTCTATCAATTGCCCAACAGTAATTTGTTTACCCATCGTATTATTTTTGTTCGAGAGAGAGGCCTCTAGTGGAAACTATGGCCCCTGGGTCTACTTCTATCATACATAAGATCCAAAAAATACCTTGCTGCAATCTTATTATCGTTATTTTATGTTGTACTTTATTTTGTCTATCCACCACTACGAGATTTGATCCTTGCAAATAACAACCAATGGGATTGACAACCCCCTTGATCGTGTTGGGCGCAAGTATTTGCTTTTGTGTGTGCAGGTACTGCTAACGAGGTTCTGTGTGGTTCTCCTACTGGATTGATAGCCTTGGTTCTTAACTAAGGGAAATACTTATCTCTAATGTAATGCTTTGTCCTCTCCTCTTCGAGGAAATCCCAACACAGCTCACAAGTAGCAGGGAGTACTCACCAGGTCGTCTCCCGACAAGGTGGATCGGGACGAGGACCCCATGGCAGCTCACTAACTGGCCACTTTGGGCAGCCATGACATATACAAGGAAGATTCTACAAGAATTGGTGATCAAGACAAGGATTCCTCTCCACCGAAGCCTCCGACTAGAACTCTTGTTGTCCCAGGCCTCCGGTACATTATATAAGCTGAGGCCAGGCTAGTCCTTAGATCATTATCATCCATTCGTCATCACCATTACCCCTAGGACTTAGTCCACAACTTACTATCTCAAGGTACATCAACTCTGTACCTTGATACACCCATAATACAAGCAAGAGCAAGACGTAGGGTTTTACCTCCTTAAAGAGTGCCCGAACCTAGGTAAAAGCATTATGTCTCTTGTCTCTTGTTACCCAACGATCTGATATCATAGCTCAGGCCCCCCTACCTGATGTCTGCCGTTTTTGACACCGACAAGGTTGCAAGGGCTTATCCAAGGTTATCGCACTGTCCAGTAGTATTATAATGAAATGGAGAAGTTGTTGATCCAAACAAAACCCAAGAAAGTGATAAATCAAAGATGGAGAGATTCTTACATTGGCTGAGCGATGAGATATCTAATTTTGTGGAGGTGTTTCCGTATGATATGATGTCAGATGTTGTACGTCGAGCTATTAGAGGGGAGAAGAAGAACATGTGTAATGGTCGGTCATGTACATTCCAAAATTGTCCCAATACTGCTTCATGGCAGCAAACACACCTTTCAGCAACAATTCATATTCAAGGTAGAAGGAGCATCACCTCAATCAGAGCTTATTCGTCTCCACTGGAAACTTCTATGGAGAAAAAAATCTTTCCAAATCCATGTGTGAGAGAGTGTCCACATCCCAAAAAACACACTTTGAGAGTGACAAGAAAAGTGAGTTGAGTGACCCCACCAAATGTGAGCGAGAGTGTCCCATTCTCGAAATTCCAGATATTCAAAATGATATGAGAAGTAGTTGAGGGACTCCACCAAATGTAAGGAAGAGTGCCAACTGATACGTCTCCAATGTATCTACTTTTCCAAACACTTTTGCCCTTGTTTTGGACTCTAACTTGCATGATTTGAATGATACTAACCCGGACTGACGCTGTTTTCAGCAGAACTGCCATGGCGTTGTTTATTGTGCAGAAAACAAAAGTTCTCGGAATGACCTGAAAATCCACAGAGATAACTTTTGGAAAATATAAAAAATACTGGCAAAAGAATCAAGGCCAGGGGGCCCACACCCTGTCCACAAGGGTGGGGCGCGCCCTCCCCTGGGCGCGCCCCCTGTCTCGTGGGCCCCCTGATGCTCCACCGACCTCAACTCCAACTCCATATTGAAGGAAATATGCCCTAGAGGCAATAATAAAGTTATTATTTATTTCCTTATATCATGATAAATGTTTATTATTCATGCTAGAATTGTATTAACCGGAAACATAATACATGTGTGAATATATAGACAAACAGAGTGTCACTAGTATGCCTCTACTTGAGTAGCTTGTTAATCAAAGATGGTTATGTTTCCTAACCATGAACAAAGAGTTGTTATTTGATTAATGAGATCACATCATTAGTTGAATGATCTGATTGACATGACCCATTCCGTTAGCTTAGCACCCGATCGTTTAGTATGTTGCTATTGCTTTCTTCATGACTTATACATGTTCCTATGACTATGAGATTATGCAACTCCGCTTACGGAGGAACACTTTGTGTGCTACCAAACGTCACAACGTGAATCGGGTGATTATAAAGGTGCTCTACAGGTGTCTCCAAAGGTACTTGTTGGGTTGGCGATTTCGAGATTAGGATTTGTCACTCCAATGTCGGAGAGGTATCTCTGGGCCCTCTCGGTAATGCACATCACTTAAGCCTTGCAAGCATTGCAACTAATGAGTTAGTTGCGAGATGATGTATTACGGAACGAGTAAAGAGACTTGCCGTAACGAGATTGAACTAGGTATTGGATACCGACGATTGAATCTCGGGCAAGTAACATACCGATGACAAAGGGAACAACATATGTTGTTATGCGGTCGACCGATAAAGATCTTCGTAGAATATGTAGGAACCAATATGGGCATCCAGGTCCCGCTATTGGTTATTGACCGAGACGGTGTCGGGTCATGTCTACATTGTTCTCGAACCGTAGGGTCCGCACGCTTAAGGTTTCGATGATGCTTATATTATGAGTTTATGAGTTTTGATGTACCGAAGGAGTTCGGAGTCCCGGATGAGATCGGGGACATGACGAGGAGTCTCGAAATGGTCGAGACGTAAAGATCGATATATTGGACGACTATATTCGGAGTTCGGAAAGGTTCCGAGTCATTCGGGTATTTATCGGAGTACCGAGAGTTACGGGAATTAGCCGGGGAGAAGTATTGGGCATTATGGGCCATACGGGAAAGAGAGAGGGGCTGCCCTAGGCAGGCCGCGCGCCCCCCCTTGCCCTAGTCCGAATTGGGCTAGGGGAGGGCCGCACCCTCCTTCCTTCCTTCTCTCTCCCCTTCCTAGTCTCCTACTCCTAATACATGGAAGGATCCTAGTTGGACTAGGAAAGGGGAATCCTACTCCCGGTGGGAGTAGGACTCCATGGCGCGCCTCCTCCCTAGGCCGGCCTCCTCCTCCCTCCCTCCTTTATATACGGGGCAGGGGCACCCCATAGACACACAAGTTGATCCTTGAGATCGCTCCTTAGCCGTGTGCGGTGCCCCCTCCACCATATTCCACCTCGGTCATATCGTGGCGGTGCTTAGGCGAAGCCTGCGTCGATAGAACATCAAGATCGTCACCACGCCGTCGTCCGACGGAACTCTCTCTCCCGAGCTTTGCTGGATCGGAGCCCGAGGAGCGCCACCGAGCCGTCGTGTGTCAAGAACTCGGAGGCGCCGGAGTAACGGCGCTGGGATCGGTTGGATCGCGAGGACAACGTACGACTACTTCCTCTACGTTGTGATCGCTTCCGCTTCAGGTCTACGAGGGTACGTAGACAACACTCTCCCCTCTCGTTGCTATACATCACCATGATCTTGCGTGTGCGTAGGAAATTTTTTGAAATTACTACGTTCTCCAACAGTGGCATCCGAGCCAGGTTTTTATGGTTTGATGTTTTGCACGAGTAGAACACAACTGAGTTGTGGACGATACAAGTCATACTGCCTATCAGCATGTCATACTTTGGTTCAGCGGTATTGTGAGATGAAGCGGCCGGACCGACATTACGCCAGACGCTTACGCGAGACTGGTTTCACCGCTACGAGCACTAGTGCTTAAAGGTGACCGGCGGTTGTCTGTCTCTCTCACTTTAGTTGAACTGAAAGTGGCTACGCCCGGTCCTTGTGAAGGTTTAAACGAGTCTATTTGACAAACTATCGTTGTGGTTTTTGATGCGTAGGTAAGAACGGTTCTTGCTAAGCCCGTAGCAGCCACGTAAAATTTGCAACAACAAAGTAGAGGACGTCTAACTTGTTTTTGCAGGCATGTTGTGATGTGATATGGTCAAGACGTGATGCTATATTTTATTGTATGAGATGATCATGTTTTGTAACCGGTTATCGGCAATCGGCAGGAGCCATATGGTTGTCGCTTATTGTATGAAATGCAACGCCTGTAATTGCTTTACTTTATCACTAAGCGGTAGCGATAGTCGAGAAGCAATAGATGGCGTAAACGACAACGATGCTACGATGGAGATCAAGGTGTCACGCCGGTGACGATGGTGATCACGACGGTGCTTCGGAGAT